>BMAO01002623.1:0-18693 GCA_019973975.1 Trichonephila clavata
AATTATTGATTTCCCGACAAGAACAGCTAATGAACTAAGAACAGAACAATTGAAGGATCCTGAGTTAGAAAAGATTAATTGCTTTGAAAACCCCAACAAGGGAGTTGACTTTGCCAATTGGACTGGGAGAGGGTACGTGATGAATCAGGAGTACTATATCGGTACTCACCTCATGTTGAAGTCGATGAAGCTCAATTAGTTGTCCCTACTCACGAGAGAGAGAAGATATTAAAATTGCACCACGATGCTCCCACCGCTGGACATTATGGAGCTGATGGTACTTTTCTAGAATTTCTTCAAAATATTATTGGACTGGTATGAGGAAATTTATTGCCGATTATGTGAAGAGCTGTTCAGAGTGCACATTAGATATAAAGCCACAAACCAGAAACCTGCTGGTCTTCTGCAGACCCTGTTCCAGCTCAACGATTCGAGAGCATAGCTATTGATCTTTTTGGTCCTTACCAGAACGAGAAGGTATGAAATGGATATTCATAGTGGAAGATTACACACAAAATGGGTAGAATTATTTCCATTAAAGCAAGCTTACTGCTAAAGAATGCTATAACACTTCTATAAATGAAGTTTCCTAAGGTACGGCGTGCCCGTCGACTAATATGTGAAATGGGACTCATTTGTAAGTGGGTAATGCAGCAGTTATGTTATGTCTTGATATAATCAAAGTTTCATTCCCGTATATCACCCACAGGCAAATCAGTAGAAAGAAAAAATAGGACTTGAAACCTCGCTTGGCAATGATAGGTAGGTAGAACCATACATTATGGATTGAAAAGCTACAGCTATTAGGTTCGCATTGAATACTGCAAAATGTGAGTCCACAGATCACACGGCAGCATACCTAACTTCGCCAGAGAATTACGAACTTCAGACAAGTAAATACTGATCTACGATCTGTCATACATAACGATAATTTTGTACTGAATTTACACCCTATTTAAAACGCTTGAAGATATATGTCACAAATTAAAGAAAATATTGAGATGAGTCAAGATCGTCAAAAAACATCTGCTGACAAATCACGTAGACAAGTCCTGACTATAAAGTTATGATCTAGTATGGGTAAACTGCACCCATTAAGCAAAGCGAGTCAAAACAGGAGTGCCAAACTGATGCCCAGGAGAGACGGGCCTTACATTGTGCTATCAGAGATCCCCCACCACATTTGTAGTAGCTAGTTGTGACAAACCTGACGAACCTTTAGGTGTCTATCATGCATCAGCTTTAACACTTTTCTGAATGTCACACAAACCCATTCTCCTGTAGTACCTCTGAGGAGAAGAGGAAGGCCTCACAAACAACCATTGATTTCTAGAGGAACTGCTGGAGAGAATGCCATATTGTCTGATAGTACACACCTCACCGAGACGGTCTTCGGCGGTGTAGGGGGAGAATGTAACGGTTACAAAGTTATAATAACCTTTTCCTTACCTCACCACACCTACGACATTGGGCAGTGGCACACACAAGAATTTTTCAGGAGGGGGGGATGGGGTCGAAGGTCTACCATTCTCGTATCATACCCCAATACGCAGCCAGATATTTTATTATTATTTTTTTCTTTTTGTCGGGAACAAAAAACAGCAAAAAATAAATACTGAATAAATAATTAACATTAAATTAAAAAATTACTAATAATAAATACTTAATTACATTTTACGAACTATATTATAGTGAATCGGGGGAAAAATCAAGGGCTATGAGGGAGGATCCAGACCCGTGGACACCATCCCCACCTTGTGTGTGCCACCAACACTGGGTGGACCGCAACACCTTGAAAAAATTAGAAGTAGCCCGTATCCTGGAAAAGTCTGCCATCCTGCTCTAGATGATAGTGAGTCTTTGAATCGTAGAAAGCGATCAATACAACACGCAATCTCTTCGAATTATCGCGTGTTGTATTCTGGCCGGCCACAAATTTTACTTCGAAATGTTGAGTGTAGCAAACGTATTATTTTAGTTCGAAATATCAAGAGTTTTTCTAGGGGCTGAGCATACACTTCGAATTAGCAAAAGTCGACTGCATGTACTTATCGATTCACATAGAATTTTAATAATGGTTTTGTGCTTCAGAGCATTCATTTTTATTTTAAATTAAAAAAACATAAAATAATACTTAAGATTAAAACATACAATGCTCTTTTGACTTTAAATCTTATAAATGTAATTTTTTTTGGTCATATTTTAATACTTGTTTACAGCAAAAAAGATATGAAAATATGCAAGGAATAAAATAAGCTGTTTCACAATACAATTAAATGCTTAAGAAATAATTAAATTGGAAATATTTTAAACTGTTTTAGCTTTGAAGTCTGTAATTTGAAATTTTTCATATATTAATATGTATCTACTGCTAAAAAAACATCAAAATAAAAAAATATTTGATCTAATTATGTAAAATAATACCTGTAATTTTGTACAAATTTTCATGATTTTGTTTTGATAGTTTTAAAATATACTGTACCCCAAATGACAACAAAACACATTTTTCTAAAATGAACTGTTTTGAGAAAAACGAGGAATTATTTTCGTAGTTAAAATGGGTATATTTTTAGACATATCTACAAAAACAATACATTTTTTCACGAAGTTTGTTATACTTGGGTTAAGTTTAAACATAAATATTCACATTTGTAACAACAGAACATCGAATTTTTTAAAAAAAATAAATAAATAATAATGTAAATTTAAAAAAAAGATGAAAAAATATAAACTTACCTAGTTGCTTAGTTCCTCTCCAATTTTCCTCCACACATATACTATGAAATTACGATTGCAGTGATTTTCTTCCGTATGTTTACATTCATGGTGTGCGATTCTTGTTCCATCATGGTCGAAAACCTGACCTGCCGAAACCCGCGTGAAGGAGAATGAAGATGGAATGAACCGGTTTCGGCTGGTGTGAAGGCGGGAAGCGAATCTTGGCTTATTTGTGCGGGAAATTACGAAGCCGAATCCTAGTCGACCAGACAAGTTTGATGGAGAATGAATCGGAATCGTTTGGTGTGAAGGCAGCCTTACAAGACTATGGTTCAAAAGTAGAAGCTCTCCTAGAAATATAACCCTCATCATTCTTTAAAGTGTGATGTACATAAGTAAGCTAGGAAATCCAGGGAATAAAGTATAGCATTCAAACATAATTTGAAATAAAATGGTAATTTCAATATGGAAAATTGAAATTTTTATTACTGCTTTTTACAAATTCCACTTTATAGATGGTTAAAAAAACGTGCTTTAATATTGAAAAGCACATTAATAAATGGTAATAGACCTTGTAAATATAACTATGCACAAATGATAAACATTGTTCTTCTCCTGTAAAACAAAGATCAATTTCATTTAACCGTTTGTCTCTACCCTGAAAAATCATTCTGAAAGCATTTACTTCTCTTTTGTAAATTCCTTCGAAAGTGCAACAGATTCATTCCTTCCCCTAAGTTCACAGGAGTACTGCAGCGGAACATTTTATTACTCAGTTCGGCCTCTTTGTTAATTTAAAACCAGGAGAACACTCCTTCACAGATGTGACGTTGCCTTCAGCTAATCTTGGGTGGAAAAAGCGGGCTCCACTTGGTTGTACCCTGATCTGTTAAGTCTCAATAAAAAAGAAAAGAAACAAATATTTGAAAGGAAAAAAAAATGTGTAAAAAGTTGAAAAATACTTGTTTGCAAAACAAATATTTTATAAATTAAATTTTTTCTAAGAAAAAAAATCAGTTTGTTTTTACGATTTGAGCCAGAGAAAGGCACCTTGTATTTGTTGTTGAATGTGAGACTTAAGAAAACACAACTACATCTTAATGTTTTTGGTTTTTATAAAAAAAAGTAATTAGGTAAAAAAGAGTAAAAGGGACCATCCTACTTTTTTTTAAACAATAAGAGAATAAATGGAGTATCATTACATACATGATTAGATTTATGAAATAAAATCACGCTTCCTCAATTCAATTATATTTTGAATTTAAAATAACATAAAGAAGGATTTCAATAGTTCTAATTTACATAAATTTTAATCCTATAAATAATGGTTTTATGTTAAATGGATTTTTTCGGAGAAAATATAAATTTGGTTTCATAGTGTTGTCAATTTTGAACAACTTGTACAAAGCAAAAATACCTTCTCTATATCGGCATTTGTAATGGAGCATATAAAGCAAATTTACTAAAACTTTTTTTATTTTAATGGGGATTTATTTTTCTTTAAAGCGTGAAATTATTTCTAACACTTTTCTATTCAAATTTAATTTTTTTATCTTTCTGTTTTTTTAGTGTTAAACGGAAGATTCATCGATAGCTACATCGTTCACGCCATTCAGTCATTACAAATTCTTTGTGAGAAAAATTTCCTCCCAATTAATTTTGTCTTTCAAAACAGTACACCTAAAACAATTTTCTTCAGTAAAGGTAACCGATAATTCTGCAGTGTATACATACCAAATTTAAAAAAAAATTAACATTTGGAAATGTATTCTGTATTAATTTTTTTGAGTATTGAAAAATAATGCCTGCTGTGGAGAAGACAGAGTATGAGATGTTATGTATGCATTTAAAGGAATGTTTTCGTACATGTAGTTATTTTGAAAATTTAACTATCACCGAAGCTTATCATATGAATGTAAATGAGTCTTATTTTAGAGTGTGTGCTGGTATGAAAATAAAACACTTCACTTTTAAATTGCCCCAAGGAGTTTATATTCTTTCAACTTTTATTTAAATTGTAAGGAAGCTGAAATATAAATATTTGACTTATACCGCAGTCAAAAATATTCATATTATGTAAAAATCCTATTCAACTACTTATTTAAGTACATTTTTTAAGCTGTAGCCTAAAGCATTTTTTTATTTTCTAAACCAGACATAAAAATTGTTATAAAAAACGTCTTTATTTATTTTTAAATATATAAACTATAAAAGGATTGTAAGACCATTTCTAAAATCCTAAAAGCATTTAGAGGAGCAACAAACATATAAATTTGGACAGTTCAAAAATTTAATATAATACACAAATATATATATTATTAAGCATATAAGCTTGAAAAGAAAAAGTAATTTATTTAAAACTTGTATTTCATGAATAAAATAAATCAAAGTTCCTCCTGAAATAAACATAATTGAAAGAAAAATGTTTAATTTACAAATGATAGCATATTATCGTTTGTCTCAGGGGTATCCCCAAAGATGATGCAATCCTACTCGGTGAAAAATAAAACTTATATTGTTAGAATTACTCATAAAGTTCCTTAATAAATGGCCAAGTCCGAATTTTTTTTTTTTGTAAACTGTTTGGATGGAAATGGCTAAATAAGAACATTTAAGAATTTGCATAAATTAAAATTAACACCACCGTTATAGTTTATATAATTTTTTAAGAGTACAAAAGGTGCCTTTCGGCAGTATAAATTTTAAAAGGAGTACGGTTTACGAATGAGTGAGTGAATATTAACGTCGCATTGTTTTAGCTACACGAGGGCTTTTGGCGATGCACTGCGTAATTTTGAACCATGGTCAAGTGACACGGATAGCACCCGAGCTAGCAACCCCTCTCCTAACTACCACACCACACCAATGGGAGGACGCTTGAGCTCTCAACAGATTTAACGTGCATCCCTACCCTACACAACGGGTCTTCAGTGGTACTGGGCTCAAACTGATGCAATGCTAGCCATGATCCGATACCTTCATCACTTGGCTACCGCGGTTAAATACGGTTTACAAAAAAGTATAGTACAAATCTAAAGGAGTACGGTTAATTACCTTATATATTGTCAAACACAACAAAGTATTGGAAATCCTTTCCACAATTCTTAGTTATAAAATTGTATGGAAAATTACAGAACTTATTTTTGGATTTGTAATTATATTTTTTCCCTGCAATTTCTAGAGAGGCACCTGTAAAAACCACGGGGCCTTAATTTTCCCCCAGCTCGCCCCTCTGCCCTGGCAAGTGAAAATGCCTTCTGTTTGTCAATATATGGAATTGCAGACTGCATCATGTATTTTAGATGTTCGTTTTATATCTTCTACATCAATCTGTTAAAGACTGAATTTAAAATTATATGAAATTCTTAACATTCACAACAATGCCCTTTATAATTTTAACAGTATATGAATGTGTTTTCAAACGATTACATTATTATGTTGGCTATTTAATTAATATTGAGTAAAACTTAACGTATAGATTTTCTGAATTTTAAAACAAATATTTCAAAAACTATTGTAGATATGATCATAATTTTTTATTCCGGCGTTTTAGCTTCTCATCTTTGCTTCTACTTAAAAATTTATTGCATAGTCATCAAATTTTTCAGCCTATTATTTGCTCTTAACGTGCAGTTTTTAACCGATATGTATGAAATTTTCCAACTGTATTAAAAAATGCAAAAGATTCGATATATTAAAATTTTAATTTAATATTATATTCGAAGAATTGTTAGTACTTAAGGTAAATAGTTTTTAACTGCGTATGCGCGATACTTAAATATTTTTTCTGACATTTCAAATGAAATTTCTCATAAAATTCCTAGTTTTGTATGATTGAAATTACAAAAAACATCCAGATTTTAATTGCTTGTTCTTCAGAGAGCTTTTAGAAAAAGAAAAGAATTGAGGAATTTTGCATAAATAGATATTTTTTAAAAATGAATTTAAAATGGATCTTTATATTTACAAAACTGTAAATGTATTCGAATATTTTCAATTACTATTTATTCATATATTCAAGTTTAAAAATATGAATTTGGGGGAAAACCCTCCTTAATGTTCTTTCTGAAGTAAACTGAAATTTAAGCATTTTTTTAAAATTCAAATATAATTTGATGTATCTTAACAATATGTAAGATGCCCTGAACAAGTGGCTTTGAAATTTAAATAAACTAATGGATCTGAATTATTTTTTTTTTTCAAAGCGTAAGAATTTTTTTTTCCAAATAATTTGAAGCATAAGTTTAAAAATTATTCATTTTTAGTAGTTAGAAAGTTTAAAAGGTATTAAATTTTAAAGCGTTCGGTTTTTTATTAACATTTTTTTGACACCTCATAATGAAATAATCATGTTTTAAAAACTAAAAGCATTGATTAAGAGAAGAACAAAACGAAGCAATTTTTATATTATACTATTAACTATACTTTATTTTGGATCTATAACTATATTATATTTTCCGTTTGATAATTTTAAGGGGAAGAAATAGGGCCGTGGGTAGCCTAGTGGTTAGAGCATCAGACTCCAGACCGGAGGGCCTGGGTTCGATGCCACTAAATACCACCAAGTATTGACGGAGTACGTGCTTGTTAAATCAGTGGGTCCGAAAGTCTTTTGGGCGGTCGCAGAAGAAACCACGAGTGCAGGGGGCTGGAAAATATTTCCCTCCCCTTCAGTTGAATGCCAAAATTGTGGAGGTGGAGATACGTGGTATCACCATCTATCGTTAAGAAGTCCAACCTGTCTCACACGCAATGGCAACTTTCATTCCTTCCACGAAAACAACAAGGGGAAGAAAAATATTTGAATTAACCAAGCAAAGAGAATATACTTAAAAAGTAATTCGTCCAGCTATATAAAATAGCAGATTAATGTCCCACGTCCCAAGCTGTTAAAACTTCAAAATAATATAAAATCAGAAGTGAATTATATAATATTTTATTTATGCATTGGGACTTTTCAAAACTTGAAAAAAAAATGGTTATATCACAAAAACTACAAAAAGAATTTATTTACTAATTTATAGTTCAATTACTAAGGGGTCTAAAGAAATTCTTCCTGGCCTTTTTAGAATTGCTCCAGGGTCAAAACACAGGGTTCCTGGGAGCCATAAAACTTCCTGTCAATGTCCATTGTGCTGTCACAACCCTCCCTAATTATCATTCATGATGTTAAACCTTTAAAGGGGGGGGGGAGGATTTCGGAAAAACACGGCTCACATGCTCTTGAAGTCAAGAAAAA
Organism: Trichonephila clavata; assembly: GCA_019973975.1. Classification (NCBI taxonomy): domain Eukaryota; kingdom Metazoa; phylum Arthropoda; class Arachnida; order Araneae; family Nephilidae; genus Trichonephila; species Trichonephila clavata. Next base: position 7,958 of record BMAO01002623.1, read on the forward strand.
CGTTTTCGAAACATCTCTAGTTGTGAGGAAAAATCCGTTCATAAAGCTTAGAGGGTTAATAGGCAACATCCTGTATTACTGGTACCTGAACTCACCATATATATTTGGCTTATAAATTTACAAGCAACTATCTCAAGCAATTAAAATTTTGAAAGCTCCAAATTATTTTACTTTTTGTAGGAAGCAGATCTTACATTTCGATCTAACATAAGTGAAACTGGAGAAAATAGGTTTTGAAGTGATAAATAAATCATCTTTTGATGTAGAAAGATTATTAACACATTTTCCAAATATTAGTAAAGATGTACAGGAATTGATTGCTAGTAGCACCTTGTAGATTATATGAATTGAGTGAAATCTGTTAAAATTTATCTAATGTCACATGAAAGGATATAATGTCAAGATTCACCTCTTGAAACAATATGCATAATGTGCCAATAAGTCAAAATTTGACAGAGGGCACAGTAATTCCAGTCTTTTGAAGAATTAGGAAGAAAGTTACCAATAGTTTTAGATAAGCTGGAATTAAACTTATTGAGCTTTTCTAGTCATTAATACTTTTTGATAGACTTAATTGAAAAATAATGAACAATAGGCTTTTTAGGAGAGTTTTTGTTAAAATTCTACAGAGTATGAAATGAAATAATAGTAAAGAATGATACAGAGAATAGCGGTAAAAATAATTGAAGCACGATAATTTCACACACGGGTATTATTTAAGAAATGCAAACCATTGAATCAGTTGACTGCTAAGAGCATCTTACTGCAATCACTAATTTTCTTTCTGCATTTTTTGTTGGGATATTCTGAAATGTACCGTTCTTGGGGAAAAAATTGTTCATTCTGTTATGAGAAAATTTACTTGGGTCACGAAAGCCACATTGTGCTTAAGCAAACCAAATTGACTTTTCTTTCTCCACAGCCTCTTTTAAAAAATTATACATTCATTAAAAAGTAAAGAAATGTTAAATCCTATTACAAATTTGAGAGAATAAAATAAAATTTTATATGGTCTTGCAACAAAATTTTTCATACTACAAATTATCAACTTGTATAAATTTTTAATTGTCCCTATTTGTCCAATTTTTGTATTAAGTAGAATACTACTAAATTTTTATCAAATTTGACTGCTCATGGATTAGAATATACCTACAATTGCCTGGATATTGTAGCCCTCTTTTCCCTTCATCTTTTCTGGTGTCTAGTTATGTGAATGTTTGATTTAATTATTTTTGGAATTACATCCATTATGAGTAAAATTTATTTTCAAAGCTTCCTGGAAATTAGTCATTCTATTTTTGAATATTTTATCTATATATTCCTCTGTATAAAATTTTTTTGCACAATATTATACATTAAATTTTTAATTTGATTTTTCTCTGAAGTATGAAGAACACAAAGGCAAAAGCCTCTTTTTAATGAATACAACTCAAAGTATTAGGAAATGTTCCCAAATATAGTATTCCACACAGTTGATGCATCTTACATGATTTTTTAAAAGCTTTTATTTAACTTACAATGTATGTATGTATGTATGTATGTATGTATGTAATTTGTTCGGGTGGAATCTTGCAACTCAATTTTGAAGCTGATATCTTCCTTCCATTGAGCTGAAATTTTGTATACACGTTTAGTTTGGATGACAATGCATGTTTTGACCATTTATATTCCGATATTGCAATTAATTAAAAAGATATTAATTAAAAACGTTAAACTAGTTTTGGGCGCCAACTTGGATATATCTGCATTGTTGTAATAATTTTATTGTTACAACAATGACAAAAGTTGGCGTCGAAAATCGGTTTTCAGCCAAACTGGAATTTCATAACGTTGCGCTATTGACAGTATTAATTAAATTTGTCTAAAAAATAATTACATTTCTACAACGTAAAAATAATCTAATTTCTACAACGTATGCAATTTTTATACAAATTTCTATCTATTTTCTTGGATTTAAATTCAAAACAAAAAAGTAGAGCTATTTTTCAAGTAGATTGGTACATTGTATACCTTTCTCAACGCTGCCAAGTTAAACTGAGATGGAGTATTGAAGAAATTCTTTAAATAATTTATCTAACTTTAATCTATGAAACTCAGACAAAAAATAATTACAAAATCGGAAAGATCATTTTTTTATGTATCTTACCCATCAAAAGGAATCCGCTAGGAAAACAATAAGAGAAAAATATTATCTAGAAATGCAATGTATTTTCGATTAAAAAAATAATTTTATAATAAAATGAATGAATTTTTTAAAGAAATTTTCTAATTTTAAGCCTACAAGTAATTTAAATATACCTCATTTTATCACCAGTAATCTAAACACACACTACGACATGTGTCCTTAAATTTAATTACAAATAGAATCTGCTAATTTTATTTGAATTTAATTATTGATTTTTTCAAAATCAAGTTTCTAAAGATGATCTGAGCAATTGAAAAAAAATAGATTCTTACGTAGAAGATATTCAATGTGCAGCAAAAAATTATCATTATTTGATAAAACTTTCTTTTTTGATTACAAAATGCTTTTTGAGTCTTAAGCATTTTATTGATTAATACAAATATTTAAATGCCTTTTGAAGTTTTTTAATAAACAACTAAAATTTTCTTCTAATATGTTAGAGAAATATATCCCTTATCTTCAAAATATTTCAAATAAATAATATATTCTTTAAGTTTTTCAAAAATAGTCAAAATTTTAATTAAACATTTAATAACTTTGTCATTTATGAAGATAATCTCACTAAACCTTTTTTTTTTCTTCGTGTGTAGAACAATGTTACCCAAAATCTGTTCGAAGATTGAAAAAATTGCTTAAAAATTAAGGATTTAAAAAAATATTTTTTTTATTCTAATACCATTTTGCGAGAATTAATTCAGCTAAACCAGGGATGGCGAACGAGCGTTCAATGAGTTGAACAGGCTGAGAAACCTGTCCAGTGATAACTAAAAAGTAAAAAATAAATTAAATGTAAAAAAACTTTTTTAAGAACAAGCTTTTATTTAAACGCGCTAAAAAGAATAAAATAAACTTTTCCTTTAAAACTTTTTTTACTATCAACTTATAACGTCATTACACAATTTATATGATATAAAAGCTTGTCGCGAGATATACCTGTGTAGATAAACAAGTAAAATAAATAACTTGACCTGATTGATTTTGGTTTTTAAAAATTCAAACTAAGTAAATATGAGTACTTAAATATTGCGACAAGCTTTTATATCATATAAATTGTGTAATGACGTTATAAGTTGATAGTAAAAAAAGTTTTAAAGGAAAAGTTTATTTTATTCTTTTTAGCGCGTTTAAATAAAAGCTTGTTCTTAAAAAAGTTTTTTTACATTTAATTTTTCCATTAAGATATTTAATTTAAGCAGCTAAAACATTTGTTGCATCATCTGGAACTTCCACTCAAGTACTGAACTTTCTTCTGTTAATAAACCGAAACTAAAAACCTATTTAGGGTTGTTTAAGGACAAATATTTCTTACAATTAAATTTGAGTCCCTGTTTTCTGTTTACAAGTACTAATACTTTTTTTCTATTTTGTTCAGATATGTTTTAAAGGGTTTCAAATTTATTTCCACTACAGTTCTATTTATAAGAACCATTAGTTTCACCTTAATAACTTACATTAAAATTCAAATTACAGAACTTGAATATTTCCCAGTTTTTGGAGAAAAACAAAAAACTGATTTATGTACCTTTTATTCTTAAGCAAAAAAAAAAACCTTTTTACTAACTCATACATATTTAAAAACAAAAAAATATTATGATAACCCAACATTGCAATCCCATTAAATTTACTTAACACAGTCATATGTCATACAAATGAAATTGGTACTTATGAATCATCACAATAATCACGAACTTTATTAATAATCCGCCAAGTTGGCAACCCCGATAGCCTATGTATCATACACTCTGAATTGGCAACCAGGTGGTTCGCTTCATATAATGTCACCAATAGGTTGCGATAATATATGTAAGTATTGTGAAATTAAACATTCTGAAATATAAATTTAAGAAATTAAATTAAAAGTAGCTTTTAAAATCCTTTAACTTAAAAAACACACACAGAAAACAATAAAATGGTTTTAAAATTTCTGATTAATATGCAAAATTTTACGAACACTTTAATAGTATAGTAATTCACAAGTTGATTTTAAAAGTTTAAATAAAAGCATTAATTTGACCTTTTTATATATTTAAACTCAGTTAAGTATAATTTATAAGAAAAAAAATACTTAACTTTCGTAAAATAAATTTGTTAGTGTCAGAACCTTATGAATAAAAACAACAACAACAAAAATTAAAAAGCATCAATGTTTAGCTCTTATTTTTTCCATTCAAAATAAAATAAATTTTTAAAAAAAACATTGTTTGCATATGAAGGTGATAACATATTCAGCAATTTTCAAATTTTATTTAAGCTCAGTTTAAAACAATGGAAAATCGCTTATTTGTAACATAATTATTCAACACTAAAAACAATTATCTTCAAAACATTAAAAATTTACTTCCTGAAACAATGGATTGCTTTCATGGGAGAGGTTACATATTTATAAAAACGCAGACAAAAGTACTCATATATTAGGGTGAAACGAAAAATATTTTTCAAGATCTGTCTATGAAGAAAAGATTTCAACTGTAAGCTGTTGATCTTGTCAAAAGTGTTTAATTGATTCACCAACATACAAGTTGACAGATACTCTGTGCATGCCTTAGATGATTGGGACAAAAAGAAATTCCAAATCAGGCCAATCATTAAGCACTTTTATTCCCATCTTGTGTTTGGCTGGGAGAGCCTAGTGATCAAGGTCACAGATTCATGGCTGGCATGTCATGAATTTGAGCAAAGTACTGCAGAAAACCTGCCATGTAGAGGAGGCTGATGTATGTTAAATATCTTGAGGCTCAAATATCCTCTTGTTGGTGTGGTGTGAAAGTTTGGAGAGGAGGGTGCCAGCTCAGGGTTCGTCCTTGTCACTTGACCATAGCTCAAAATTACAAGGTCACTCCCTAATAGTCCTCGTACAACTATATAGCGCAACGTTAATCTAACTTCTTAATCTTTTGCTGGTTGCAACTTGCACAAGAATGGGTTGCTGCATACCTCTTTAATAGAGAAGAATGTTGTTTTTCCTTTCGATAGAATCTCTGTGCGATATATAGAGGTTGTTTTTGCAATTGACGTACATCTCCAGAAAGTTCAAATGTCTTTGGAATGTTTTCTGATGATGCTGAGGGCAATAAGAAAGAGGTGGGTTAGGTAGTTGAGTGCACTGATGCTCTTTCAATCACTAGTCATGTTTTATTCAGAATGTCTTAGGACTCTCCATGAAATTATTGCTTAATCAATGAGTAGGGTTAGGTTGCGCTACCATCACATGTTAAATTCTTGTGTAACTGCTTTGGCTATAGTTGCTGATGGGTGATTAGCCCTTAGTGACCTTGGGATGGTTTGAGAATAGGGTGATTTTAATTGACAACTTGCCAGTCTAAAGAATTCATATGATTGGGAGGGAAAGTGATTCCTATTAAGGTTAATTCTTATCTTTTGTCGATTGTGACTTCAAGGGAAGGGGGTCAATGCAAGATGCTGTCTGGTATAGAAATGAAGGGGAAAATAAAAAAGATTATTTTTTATGTTATGTACTGTCACAAAGGGAATGACATTTATGGTTTTAAACTATTTTATGACAAAAAGTCACAGAATTTTTTGTTAAAGATCAGGCATTTTAGTACATTTTAACAGTTACTGAGATGAATGGACAGCTACATAATAGTTACAGAAAAAAAAAAGAGGTACATTTAAGCATTTTAGTTTAAATTTGAAAAACTACCTACTGTCAAAATTATACAGCACATTATTGAGGATGAAAGAAAAACTCGAATCAGACTGATTTGTTGGTGAAGTAAGACAGAGCTGCGTTTATGAAATGTTTTATGTACACGCAGTATTTTTCATTACTCACTCATCAATAACAACCACTTTTCATTTTTAATATTGTAGAAAAATAATTTTTTTCTGAATTTAAAATCCTCTAGCCAAAATTAATTTTTTTTGAAAAATTCAACACTTTTGTGACAATATTAAATTTTGAAATTATTTTTCTCATAATCTCCATACTATTTCATGCACAGGTAGGTCCAATTAAAAATAATTTTTCTCCAAGAAACTGCAATTTAATCTGCTGTTTATGCATGCTTACCATAAAATCTGGCATATAACACAAAAAACAAAGAAATTTACGCCTACAAAAAAAAAACTGAAAATAAAGAAACGAGCAGGGAAAAAAAATCAAGACCTCTGCATATGTGGAAATATTTTTTATTTTAAAGAAAAAAAAAACACTTTATTAATTTCAACATTAGCAATAATAAAAATGTACTATTTTTTCAAACGCCTTAGATAATACTTCAAATAAATTCTTAAATATAAGAGAATAGCATATGTACATTTCAAGTTTTTTTTGTAAAATAAAAGGTGTGCATTGTATGTGGCAAATATACCTAAAAATTAAAAAATTCAGCTCTAAAGTACAGGTGCAGGCTAAACGCATGATTTTACTGTATCTAATTGATGATGTTAAAGGAAGTGAATTCTTGTCTCAGAAAACAGGCATTTTAGTACTTTTTAACATTTGTTTCGATAAACGCGCATACTAAATAGTTACAAGAAAAAATTTCAGTTACATTTAAAAACTTCTTAAATAATTTTCTTTAAAAATATTCGAATTTGAAAATTCCAGTGCCTGATATAGCGAAAGAAGGGGGAAAAGCTTGGATTGGACTGATTCAATAGTATCGGGAGAGAGAGATGGGGTTATGAAATGCACACTGGGTTGGATCCTAGCCCAAACACACACATTGCCAAAAAAATTCGGCACAAAAATATTTGGTGATAAAGTTTACAATTTAGCAAACCTGCAAAACTTTGGGAAATAGTAAATCGATACAGACAAGATTTTTTTAGTTTTTCAGCATTCTGACACTGATCACTCTTCCCAATGGTCATCTTTGACAGTTGTGCAAGAAATTTTTCTAGAAAGCTGAAAGTGAAGGAAGTGTAACTATTGAGGAAAGAATGTTGAAAAAGGGAGATTTGTTAATTCAATTTGGATGATTTTTTTCTCATTATTATAATTTAGAAGCAATGTTTTTTTTTTAAATTTCTTGAAGCCCTTTTGGAAACCATGTTTTTCTCTTAAGCAACTCAATGAATGGATATTTTTCTTTTGAGTGAAAGAGGTAAAAAAGAAAAGATTGCTTTGTGTATGAATGAAAGATTGGAAATATTTCAGAATGGATGTGCAAAATATAGAAAGAATATGTCTGTTTGAGAGAAATGGAGATCGTTATTTGATCTGCCTAAAGCAGGGGTGTCATACATGTGGCCCGCCAGTGCGTAAGTTGTGGCCCGCCGATTCTTTTTAAAAAAGTTTAAATATCAGACTCTTAAGGCTTTTTAATTTTAAAATTTTAGGTGAACCTTTTACACATATTTAAAAATCTGCAATATATTTGAATGCCACCTATTCTTGTTTTAAAAGAACTTCTTTTCAATAATAGAAAAGGTCTTTAAATTAAAAAATATTTATATATATATATATTTTAATTCTTTTCATTTATTTTACTATAATAAATTAATTTCTATTAAATTTTGAAATGCTGCATGCGTATTCTTAACTATAGATAATAACCTTGATTCTTCATGCGTGTGACTTTTATTTCTCTACCTCCTTCTCTGTTCAGCAAGAGGCAGTAAGAAGTGTCTTATTAAGTTTAAAAAATATATCAAGATTCAATACATTAAGATAAAGGGCATTGTATACTTAATCGTTTACAAAAAAAAGTGGATTTGATTTTTATTCATGTGAAACTAAAATGTTATTTAGTAAAAGTACTATCAAATTTCAACAATGTGTAAAGAAAGATCAATTCAAGAGAATCATGGTTATTTTCTAGAAAATGGGAACTGCAATATTTTTTGTTATTGTCCAAAACAAGAATAAAATATTGTGCCGATACATAAAACTCTATTTCAGTCGCTAAGGAATGTAATCTTAAAAGGCACCATGATACAAACCATTAAGAAAAAAAAATACATATGACCAATACTTTACAAAACTTCGTGAAAACAAATGATCCAAATTGAGACCAATTCTTCAAAACAAAGTATACTCTTTTAATTTCTTGAAGACTATACAGCTGCTGTAAAAATTATATGCTATTACATTTAATCATGCAAGCAGATCGATGTCATTTACTGAAAGGGAATTGACTAGTGAATGTGTATTTGAAACAGTGGAAGAATTATGTCCAGCACAAACAAAGAAAATTCAAAGAGGAAGTTTGTCGAAATATTGTAGCTAGCAGAACTGATGAAATAACCGAGATTCTGAGAAATCAGCAAAATTGAACAGTATCAAAACACTTAAAGCCTACTTTATTTCAATATGAATGAAAGTACAGATATTCAAAATTTCGCTCAGCTGGTACTTTTCATTTACACAGATGCAATTTTAATTTAAAAATAAGTAAAGATTAAAAGTAGGTAATACAACCAATGAAGCTGATATTTTGATTGTACTCAAATATGTTTTTGAAAAAAATATAAGTTACCATTAGAAAAAAGTTGGTTTGTCTCGTAAGATGGTGCGAGTGAATATTAACCAGTGGAGTAGTTACCAATGGGGTAGCCGGTGCCGTACACTGGGGCCCTCAAGCTCAGGGGGCCCCGGACCCAATCATTGAAAATCAGTTGAAAAATAATTTCGAACTTGTAGGGAAATTCCCTTAAATTCTTTCCATTGTTTATACAATGGCATGATCTTTACTTATTAAAAAGTTTATTATTTTCAATTTTTTCATTTTTCTATAAACTGTTACTCGAAAATAAATTTCAAGTTCCATGAAAAATCTTACAATACATCTTTTATGGGACGGAGGAATGCTCTGCGTTCCATGTCCCAATAATAAGACATTAGCGTCCATACATCTTTAGAAACCTACACCAAAAGCAATTCCTTCTGGTTACATTCATTTTTTTAAATAACAATAAGATTCAATAAGCTAGTTTCCCGTTTCAATATATCGCAATCTACTCGTATCTGCAATAGACGGATATAAGTTCATCTTCCCCTTTGCTCTTTTGCAGAGGTGCTTTTTTTCGAATAATTATATAAAAATATTGCTTTGTATTTTCCTGTTCATGGATATTTTTTGTATCATTTCCTGTCAATCTGGGGAGCCCTTTTGTAGCTCTTAACTCTCTGACGTGCGAGTTGGGCCTCCCGAATAAATAAATAACCAAGGATTCCCCAAAGAGGTTTTGTAACGAAGTATTACATTTGTTGCTTTTTTAACACTGGTAAGTATTCAAGCATATACAAATTGTATTGCATAAATTAGAAAACTAAATTATGGATACCAAAAAAGAAAGCCAGTGGTGCATTTAAGCGAAAACAAAGCTAAGAAAGAAAGATACTAAACAAAAATTACTCAAAATTGAGAGATTTCTTAGTCAGCTTTATACGAGTACTTCTGGCTCAAGTATTTCTGTTAATAGTACTTAGATAATGTGGTCACAACACTGTTTCTTGAGAAGTCTATTGAAGAAAATTCGACAGTTATTGCAACTAAAGATACCGCCGTTGACGAAGCAAATTTATAGAAAAAACTTTGAATCATTTAAGTGCAAAACAAATGTAACTGCAAGAAAATGCGGAATAGATCCCCATTTTCAAGAAAGAGGCAAAGAAAAGTTTAAAATATTTTGATAAATTAGCTTCTGATCACTGATTTTAAAACCAGAATGAAATATTTAAATTACTATTTTTCAATAGAGTACTAGAAACAATATTATCCAATTAAATACTTGTTTTATTCGTATGAGTGCAGTCTGTCGAATATTCAATTTTCTATGACCACATTTTTACTAGACGTAGATGAAATAACTTTGTTACAAAATTGTCACGAATTCCAAAATAAGTATTCTGATATAAATAGGCCCGAGTTTTTACCTTCAATTTCTAAATATTTACCATCTAGTTCCTAAATAACCTAGTCATGGACTGTTCACCAATTATGTAAGGAAATAATGAGCAAACTTGGAGTGTGCTGGAATGCAACACAACAGAAGTATTTACAGCAACGTTTTTATTATATACAATTCTTGTCACTTCTGCAGCAGCAAAAGATCATTAGCAATTAAGAATAATTAAAAATTATTTAAGAAATAGTGTGGCCCAACCACGACTCTGCATTTATCATTTATAGCAATTGAAAACAAAGTCGAATCAAACCTGGATTTAATCGAAATTATTTAAACTAATGTGAAAACTAAAGCTAGGAAAAAATCTCAAACCAAATTCTTAATTTATTGTTAATAGGTCAGTCTACCCCCCCCCTTCATCCAATAAACCTTTCATTCTTTATCTACATTATTTTATTTCCTAATACCTATGCTATTTATTTTAATCTCTTGTTTTATTGTTTCATTTATTATTTATTACATTCTTCTTGTTTTCCGGTAGTTCATTAACTCTCACAGCTGATCTGGGTCTGACCTGGTATCAAAACCATGGCAATCACTCAAGAAAACTCACACATGCTTCACTCATGTCTAAAATTAAGGTCACAAATATAAACTCTGTGAAAACTGATAAACTATTTATTGTACTGTCACGAAATTTGACGCAGGGACATAGTACAATATCAGAAAGAAT
>BMAO01002624.1:0-42522 GCA_019973975.1 Trichonephila clavata
CAAAATACTCAGAGTTTGTTGAAGGAATGAGCACAAGGGTTGCTCCAAGTTAGGAAATTGTACATCTCAAGAGTTCAATAATTTAATTGATAGTGTTTGTAAATTAATTCTTCTTATGTATTACAAGTATGGATAGAATGCATTTCTTAGTAAAATCTAGTTATTTAGTTTATTGCTCAAAAATGTGTACCTCTTTTCATCAAACTGTTGATTATTCCTAAAAGCATAATTCATGATTGGTAAATCAAGCTTGATAATAAAAATATGTAATATTTCTCATTAATAGCTGTTCTTTCAATTTTAGTGGGTTTATGTTCTTTTGTTTTGAAATTAAGCACAAATTATTTAAATTCAGGAGGCTCGTGTATGTATACAAGTACTTATACATAAGTTCTCTGCTCATAAGTAAAAAAATAAATGATATCCAAATTTGCAAAATATTTTTTGATCGGAAATTCTTATATTGAAGCTTATGTGAGGAAACGAGAACTATTTCACATATTTGATAATAAACAGATTTTCAGGATTAATTTAATTTGAAATAGAGGATTTAGAAATGGATAAGTTCTTACAAAAGTATTTAAATACAGAAAAGATACTTTGCATTTTTTATTATATTTAATAGTTCGTATTCCATTAAGCTGAACTGAATATAGCTTTATTTCACTCAGTTTTAGCTTCAAAATTATTTTATCGCTTTTGTAGCAATTTAAAAGTAAGTCAATTTCGAAGATTTATTTGTTCCTACAACGGTTTTACTCTGAAATTCACGCAATTCTGAGAAAAGTTCGAGATATATTCATTGATAATTTATTACCATATTCAAAAACGTTTCAAGTCACTGATTATATTTCAATGCCTCATTGAATAATTCTTTAGCTTTTGTGTTATTTTTTGAGATTTACTACAAATGTATTCCCATTATAGGGTTTCTGATACAGTTAGATATTACAGCAACAATTTCAGTTTTATTGGATAAATTGTATTTCAAAAATTAGTTTCGGTAAAAGTGTACAGAATTAGTAAAGGTAAAAAAGCATTCTTAAAATCTTTTTGTATACATATAGGTTTTAAGAATTCTTAAAACCTAAAACATTTATATATATATATATATAATGACTTCTGCTAACTCTCTTTAACTGTACCCGTTAAATCATTTCCTAGTTTTTTCGCACCTTAATCTAATTGCTCGCGCGCTAATCTTAATCGTAATCTAATGCTCGCGCGCCTATCTTAATCTTATCTATTGCTCGCGGTGTCGTACGACCCTCACCGCCAGTGTAAGAACTCAGAGACACGGTTATGCAGTTCTTTTGCTTCTTGTCTTTGTCATCATGTACTGCTACAGCTAGTGTTTGTGTATTGAGTGTGTCTATTTGTGATTACGTACATCTATGTGTCGTCCTTGTCTTGCTTAAATGTTTTCAAGATGTATAATAAACATTAATTACCTCAGAATGTTTCTTCAATCAGTTAAAGAATCCATTCAACAATATCGTCGACAATATCGTCGTATTACAAAAAAATATATATATATATATACAGTTTGATTCTGTACCAGAGTGACAAACTGGTAGGATGTGTAAGGTAGAGGTGACTCAAAATCACAAAGGAATGCAGGTTTACAAATGCCGCAGATACGAGCTATGGTGCAAAGAAGCGGAAAAAAAGATTAGAAATAGTAACACATTAATGGTACAGAAAACATTTATGGTATGGTTGTATAACAACAGGTGCTCGAAACTGCCAGAAGTCTTCTGGTAGGCCTGACAGCAAAGCTGCTTGGAATGCCTGGCATGTCACGTATCCTCTCGGCAGCTACAGATATTCGAGCGTTTCCTTCAACTGAAGGAACAGGCGTCTTCTGCACCAAAATCTTTATGTGAACCTAGAAGAAGTTTATGCACTTTCGAACACTTGTTGTAGTACAACCTCTATATAAAATGTTTTCTATCTGATTAATGTGTGTGTATTAATGTTTCTTTTCTTTCTCCTCTGCTTCTTTGCAGCATACCTCGTAATTACGGCATTTGCGACCCTGCATTCCTATGTGATTAAGAGTCGTCTCTGTACCCCCTAAACACCCTACTAGTTTGTTGGCCTGGTAGCGAATATCACCCTGTAAATATATACACTGGTGTCCAAAAGTTAAGCATAAATCGTAAAATGCGAAAAACAGGGAGTAAATATTCGTAAAAATATTCCAAATTTCTTGCGGATATTAATTGGGTGAAGAAGAAACATTGGGTTTATGCAAAATTTCATTCGACTAAGTCCTGCGCGAAACACCGGCGCATGTTGGAACGCAGAGAAACCGATTCACGCAGCGTTCAAAGGCAGGACACGGGCAGGTTTCAAAGAACGGGAGATGTTACCCGACAACCAGTATCAGGTCGACCAAGAGTCATAACCCCTCACCAAGACCGATATCTGGTAATAAATGCGCGACTTCAGAGGGGCAGTACTGCCAGAGCACTGGGTTCGGCGCTCACTGTCGCCACAGGAATACGAATTTCGAGACAAATTGTTTACAGAAAACTCAATCAAGCTGGCCTGTATGCCAGAAGACCAGCAGTTTGCATTCCCTCACGTCTGCGTATAAACGCGCTCGTTTGAACTGGAGTTTGAAATATCAACATTGGAGTGTGGGAGAGTGGGCCAATGTGATGTTCAGTGACGAGTCCCGGTTTAGTCTGAGTAGTGATTCTCGCTGGGTAACGATATGGAGAACTTGGAACACGTTTTGAACCAAGAAACATAACGGAAAGACATCATTTTCTATCAAGGGCAGTAATGGTATGGGCAGACATCATGATGGGCGGCCGCACAGTCCTACATTTCTTTGACATGGGGTCTGTGACTGCTCAAAGATACAGAGACGAAGTTCTTGAGCCTTATGTTCGCTTGTTTCGAGGTGCTGTCGGTCCTGACTTCATATTCATGGATGATAATGCGCCATGTCACCGAGCGGTGCTGATTGATGACTTCCTTGAAACGGAAAACATCCAGCGCATGTCGTGGCCTGCGAACTCCCCTGATTTAAATCCTATCGAGCATGTATGGGATATGCTCGGGAGACAAATTGCAGCCCTTTCGCACCCACCAAGCTCCGTTACAGAACTGAGAGAGCTCTCCAAGAAGCTTGGAACCGTTTGAGCCCACAACTCATTCATCATCTCATAGCAAGTATGGTAAATCGCTGTGCAGCGTGCCTGGCTGTCAGAGGTGACCACACGCCTTATTAAACTGCAGCATCAGTATTTTATTTAATGTTTTTTTTTCATTTTTCTTTAAAGTGTGAATCCTTGCTATGCTCAATTTTCTTTCAAACTGCTAATTTGGATAATAAAATTAATTATTATCATTCTTTTGATTTGCTTCCTTATTTTACAAACATTTTACACTCGCATATCACGTTTCCCGCCATTCTGATTTACAGTTCCTTCTTTATTCACATAATTATCAATTATGCTTAACTTTTGGACACCAGTGTATATAGTATAATAAATTGAAAAAATAACAAGACTAAACTATCAACTAACAAAGCCAGAAGATAGAAACCAGATTTTAAATTACATAACTATAAAAAAATTTTAGAAATGTATATTGTACAAGATTTAAATAAACATATGTATAGCAGGAAACAGGGTTTGAACTTTAAACTGGAAGAAACCAAACAAGTCAATAGACTAAAATGGAGACCTGTTATGATTTCTAATGCTGTTGCTGAATTAGGACCAGAAAACAAAGGTTAAATATACTTTATGGATCCACCTTCCCCGTACAACATAAATTTTTGGCATAATAGAAAAACAAAGCCATATTGAATGTTAGGCCTAAAACTAACACACGTGTATTTTGCAACAGACAGAACAGTAAAATAAAATAAAATTAAATTATGAAAGGAATATTTTTATTTTATTTTTTGATAATATGAACTAACTCAAGAGGCTTATGGATATTAAAGGAGTTTTATTTAATTATGAAACTACTTTAAAATACACTCAACTCTTTTTCACACGATCTTTTTTATACGATTTTGAAATAACACAATTCACGCGAATGTAAGTTTTTTTTTTATTTTACACGAATTTTTTTGTTCTAGCTCGAATTTCGAAAAAAATTGGGGATTCGTGCCCTTGGGATTAGGATGGTTTGATTGAATTTATGACTTTATTACAGTTTAAAGTAATAAAGAAAACGATTCTGACGAAGTCGAAGGTTAAGTTCAGCTATTGACAGCTGATTTAATTCGGTAGGGCTTGAAATTTGCTACAAGTATGGAACATTTTCCTAATCATGGTTCTGATATTGATTATGCATTAAAATTTCAACGTAATTTTAATTTTTGTGTAGCAAGATATCACGAACTATATAAGCAAATTGAAAACCCCACTCTCCCTAAAAACAGTTGCCAATACAGCAAATTTTATAAAACCAAAAAAAAAAAAAAAAAAAAAAAAAAAAAAAAAAAAAAAAAAAAAAAAAAAAAAAAAAAAAAAAAAAAAAACCCTGAGGGCGTTTATAACGAACGAAGTTCTTCATTTGAATCAAAACCGAAGGTTGTAATAGATATACATATCTACTGAATATACATTTTTTTTATCAACTTCATAATAAACTTGCACGATTGTTGTCAAGTAGCGATGGACAATTGTCATTTAAAATTTTATTTCTAATTTGAATTTGAATTTTTATATTTTGTATGTATTTATAGACTAAATTTTTAGTATGCACTAATTTGAATTATTTTTTGTAATAAAATATAATTGTTTTTATTTTATGAATATGTAACATGGGTTTCATTATTCCTTTTTTCCACGGTTTTGGTTTATTTAGAGGTTTTTCATCTTACACGATTTTTTGAAGTTGAAGTACATATCTCCAAATTTACCATAGGTCGCATGTTTTTCTTTCTACACGAATTATTTTGCACGGTTTTCTAAGGACGTATCTACCGTGTAAGAAAAGAGTTGGGTGTGTATATGTGAGTTCAAAATTAATATAAAGCCTCACATTTCAAATAATAATATACAGGAATTTATGATCATTTAAAAAATAAATACTTACATGTTTTCGCTAAACTTTTATATATAAATTAGACATGAATTTTAGTTGCTTGAAATACCCGAGAAATTCAAATAAAAACTATGAAGGGCTTAAAGAATTGGAAGGAAATGGAATAAAAATTGCGTTTATGTGTTTATATTATATGCCCCAAAGATCCAGGAAAGATTAAAATTAGTTGTTCCGATTATATGTGAATGTGTGTGAGTATGTGATATTGTTAATTTCAAACCAGTCGTATATAAATTAAAATGTCATTTAAATAGGGCTAACTAGTTTACCTAACAGGTAACTAGCGCTTACAATCCGTATATTTCTTTCTTTTATGGCTTAAAATATTTCTAAGTAAAGAAAGCCGTAATTTTCAAAACTACATTGCGTTCATGATGAGGTCGTATAAGAGTAAATAAAAAAAAAATAATTAATAACATCGCATGAGCAAGGGAATTAAAGGATTGTTACGGTGCTTTCTACTAGTACATTCTTTAACAAATGATATTCATAGACAAGTAAGATCACAATCTACAGTTTTCTCTTCAAAACAACAAAATACATGTTATGGTAAGAAATATCTTTCATATCAGAAAAGTATAACATTCTCTGCTACATTAATATTGGAGGTTAATGAGATATAAAGATTAAAATGTTGATTAGGAGTGAATGTACAATTTATATTTTCCATTTATTTGGTTGAAAATTTCTGAAATTTTCTGATTCATGTAAACCGAAAACTACTTTTTTAAAAGAAAATGTGGTAATCATTTTCCTTTTTCAGGTAGAAGCAAATTTAGAATATGAAAGTGCTTTGGAATTAAACTGCTAGGCAATGATTAAAATTACTCTTCTTCAGAGATATTAATTAGAAGGAGACGGTACTTTATATATACTGCATATATTCGGTACTTTAAAATTTAGTAAAGTTATTATGGGAATGTGTCACATTATTGTTCCATGTGAAAATTTTATTTTACAAACACATATTCTTAACAATGAATTCTAAAATGTGCAATAAATATAACTAAAAAAGGATTTTCTTATTTAATTTGTAAGTTGGGCAAAGAAAGTGGAGTAAAATGTTTAAAATACATCTATTTGCATAATATAAAAGTATCTTGAAGCACGAACTAGTTTTTGAAAATGAACCATATATGAAGCTCATACGCATGCAATGATATGATTAAAAATTCAAAGTTTTGAACCGATCAATAGATATCAGCTATATATTCAATATTTAAACCAATATTGGTTTAAAAAACAAGCTAGTGATGTTTGCTTGTTGATATAAGAAATGTTAATTTCTAATTTCATCTTCCAATAAACTCTACAGGCATTCATCAACTAATGCTCTACATCTGGGACATTTTCTGTGCTTAATCCGGATTGGTATACATTCCTATACATGGATTTTGGCGAAAGATCTAGTGAACCTTTTGGTTATTGAATAGTATCAAAAACACGGTAGCAGTGTAGAGATATACAACTCATTTGGGACTTTGCATTATTTTCTTAGACAATTGCTCCTGGATAACGTGTCTTGCTAGAAAATGCAACAGGCCGTAGAATATCATGAATATGGTGTTGAGCTGTTAAGGTTGAGTACAGGATGATTAAAACCATCCTGTTTCATTTCTTTCAAAGTATCTGGAATCCAAAATTTTTTTATGTGCATTACATATTATATAGACTACATGGTTTTTAAAATGCAGAACTAAGAAGGAATATCCTGGAAGTGAAAAAACTTCGTAACCAGAGACAGACAGCATAGAACAATAATTGCTGTTTATTCTGAAATATTATTTGCAAGACAGAATGGCAATAGCGACAAATCAGGGCATGCAAGTGGAAGATCACGTCTTAGATGTGTTCAATTGGCAAGAAATCAGGGAAGAATGGTTCCCAAGGAAGTATCTTGCAAAGCCTGATGCGTACATTAAGTGATAGAGTGTTATCCTGCTCGTACAAGGAATCATGTATTTCCTACAGGAAGGGCAATATCATAGGTCATAGAACATCATTCACGTATCGTTGAGTCGTCATAGTGGCCTGAATATGAAATAAATACGCGAGACACCTAAAATCACCTTGACCAGCTGTCGTGTAGTATGGTCGTTTTTGAGACGCAATCAAATGGAACCTGACACCACGTTGGTGCCAAATTTGTACACAGCAAGAATCGTCTGAGAAATAGATCCTGGGCTATTTCGTTATTCATGTCGCTCTAGCTCGGCTGCATTGCAAAAGAAGTCGTCTGTCCTGAGAGGTTAATGGAAGTCCTCGTAAGAACGCCATGAGTAGACTCTATCTGACTCCTCATACTTATCACACTTTTTTGTTGTAACCTTCATTTTAACAGCTGGTGTGCCATGGACGCTTTTAAGCGGGTGTCAGCTGAGATTCGACATGCGTATTAATCTACTTTCGCAGACCAATCACCATACCTCGCCAAATCTGATTCTGGAACTTGCTACGATATTGCAAGTTCAGCATCGCAGTATCGCAGTTCTTAAGACAAGTAAAAAACTCACCAGGCAGAGTAACGGAATGAATATTGTCCATTCTGCAGTTTCTGTCCGTTATATTCACACTCAATGTGTTTTAAATAGCCGCACATTTCATTTTCATTACTTGGTGGGAAGCGCTTACCAAGAAAAGTGTGTAATTTTCTGCCCAGTCCTTCTTGCTGTTGTATTTTCAATTTTATGTTGTGTCATACGAAATTGGAAAACAAAATAAAGTAGATGAATCATATCTTTGACATTTTGAAGAGTTTTATGTAATTTTTTGTTTATCGAGACAGGCACGACATCTTTTTAACTGTGTTTCATTGAAAAGTAGAATTTTCTGGTGACCATTACATGTTGTCGTTTTGCCTATAAATACTAAATATGCATTAATAAACACAGGTATTATTCCGAAAATATTTCAATGTTGTCATATGCATACATGGTAATTCTTGAACTAAAATGTACATAATTCACCATAAATTGAGAAACACAAAGAAAAAAGACAAAACAGAAATGACGTTAATCGTGAAATTACTGCACTAGACTTTTTTATAGACCACCATAAATTCTGCAAACATAACTTCCCTGCTGGATAATGTAATTAATGTATAGTGAAAAAAAAATTCGTTTCAGTTAGTTTCAATTTCTGCCTGGATTAACTTCACGTTCTTGTTTAATGATTACATCTTTAATGAATTTATATATTGCATGCAGAGGGTAACTTCCTGGATAATTAATTTTATTCGGAAAATGCATCGTCACGTCGGACCTGGTAGAGTGAACACAACGACGTCATGGTTATGTCCTGGACAGTAACGTACTCTTTCTTCATGGACGTTGTAAAAAATCGATAGTAATTTAATGAAGTTTTAATTGAACTTCGTTGTTAATGAATCCACAGAATTGATTATAAGCCAAATGACATAGATAAGGGACGTTTTTATTACTAGATGCATAACTTTTATGTTTGTATAATTTTAAGAGATAAAATAAAAAATTCTTTTCTATGTAGCAACAAGGATTGAATGGTGATCATTCATCGTGTGCCTATTGTGACTAAAGTAAATCACAATTGTTTTAAGAGAAGTAATAACTACAGTGTTTTCAATTCAAGAATATTTCGCTTCAGTTTGTTATTTAAGATTTAATATAGCTGTAGTATTTAAAGTAAATCCTGCATAAGAATGTTATATAATCAATCTTAATTACAGTTATGCATGAAAAATTATCAAAAGGATAAACCAGAGTAATTATAAGTGTAATAAACAAAACTTCCGAGTATGCACTAAGAACAAAAGTTATTGGATAGCAATAGGTAAATATACTAATGACAGCAGTAAAGTGTGCAAGATGTATAAAAGGGCAGCACATTGGCAGGGTTTTCATTTATATTTAAGTGATTCATGTGCAAAAATTCTTAACTTGATTATAGCAGCACGACGGGAATTAGCTGAAATTGAATGCGGAATATTATTTGGAACAAGATGTATGGAACATTCATTTTTGGAAATCGTTAGAGAAATGCAACATTCCGAGAGCCACAGTGTCAAGTGTCTGTCAAGGATACCTAATTTTAGACATAACCTTCGGCCATGAACAACGTAGTAGCCGACTGTGTGGTCTTAATGACCAAGACCAGTGACATGTACAGAGAATTGTCAGTGCCAACAGACAAGCAACACTGTGTGAAATTTCTGCATCCATCAATGTGGGGTGTATAACTGTCGTATCAGGACAATAAGGAGAAATTTGGTTTTAAAGAGCTATGGCAGCAAAAGACTGATTCGAGTGTCTTTACTAGCAGCACGGAATTACCAAAAGTGCTTCATCTGGGCTCGGAACCACATTGGTTGGACCCTAGATGACTGGAATATCATGGCTTGATGATATGAATCACTACAGTTAATAAAAATCAAGAGTAAAAATCGAGTACGGAGCAGATTCTAGGATGCCATGGACTAAAACTATCAAAAGGGCACTTTTCAAACTGGTGGTAGCTCTATAATGTTGTGAGGTGTTTAAACGTAATGTGGAATTGGTTGGTACAAATTAATTAAATACTAAAAATGGTTATGGTCTTGGAGACTATTTGCATTCATAAATCGACGTCGTTGTGTATTCAGACAACAATGGAATTTTTATAAATAACATTGCACTATATCAATGGGCCAGAATTGTTTATGATTTGTTTAAAAAGAGCATTTTGAAAATTTTCCAGCGAATGATTTGACCACTTAAAACCCTCGATACGAATTAAATTATGTAGATTTATGGGATATAATCAAGAGATGAGTTCGTGCACAAAATCTGGCAACACTTTTACAGTTATGGAAGGTTATTGATGCTGCTTGATTCAGTATTTCTGCAGAGGACTCGTTGAGTCCATGCCACATCAAGTTGCTACACGTCGCGAAGCAAAACGAGGATTGAAAAAACATTAGGAGTTACCCATGACTTTTGTCACCTCACTGTATGTACTCGCATGTATTTATAGGCAATGGGAAAAAAAAACTAATTATTCTTTTACAAAGAGTTATTATTATTTAATGCATTATAGCAAAACTTCTTAAAATCTTTTTTGAAATAGTTTAGATAATGTAGCCTCATACATGAATACTTCCCGTGGATATCTATAATATTTTCAAAAACTTTATTCGAAATTCATTGCTTTCATGATATGATTCCAACTAACAAAATCATTTTTATGATTGCAAGGGTGTTTTGGATCCACATTTATAATATTTTTTTAAGAATAGCATTCAATTTCTTCATATTTCGTATTCTTCATATATTTTGAAAATAATACTTTATCATATCGTCTTACGCATTATAAACTAAAAAACTTATTTTATTTCTAAAATTTTTGCAATTTAGAAATATTTGCACAAAGAGCTTTTTTTTAAAAAAAGCTATAATATTATATCAGAAATGAGTTCCGTGAAAAACTCAGCAAAGGTGGAGTTTTTTTTAAATATGTCTGTATAATTTTTTATATGATTATCCGGAGGATTATATCAGGGGACTGGTCTTCCATGTTCCTTCCTTGGTGTGAGGTTAACTACCCTGGAAAAATATCTTGTTAAAAAATCTCATAGAGAAAGAACCGGATGATGATGATGATGATTGCTATAATTATTATATGTATCCAACGGTTTTTTTTTGGGCAACTAATAATTAACATATTTCGAATTTACCAAGCTTCTTATCGTTGATAAATTTATCATTTGAATTTCAGCGATTATTTTCCTACATCATCAAAATATTTGAATCACAATAATTTGAACGGAGGAAATTCACGCTTGTGTGTTTTCCTTTAAATGTTGCATCTCATTAATCTAAAGAAACTTGCTTTTTCTCCTCTATTCCAAAATAAACTAACCTTTTTAATAACATGAAAACTATTCCAGCTTTCCATATCATTTTATAAATGCTGATATACCTTTAAAATGTTGACTTAAAATAAAGTAGACTTATATCAGTGCTTCTCAAACTTTATATATTTGTGACCCAATATATCTATTATAATTTTCAACCCCCTCCCTGCAAATAACAATGCATTCATTCCCTTAATATTATACTTTGACACTAAAGCTACAATACGACTTTAACATCTTAAGTTACACCGACGTATATATACGTCTTGCTCAACCGGTGCGTTAAATGCCACTGACGTATATACACGTCTTTCCGAAATACGATCTCTTCTATGCACTGCTATCCATAATTATTCCAAAGGCTTTGTAATGCAACAAAAGGACCGTGACAGTGTTTGCGAAGGATTTAATTATATAAGATTTCCTTATTTATTCCTTTCCCCCCCCCCTTTTCCCAATACATCACATACGCGCGCCTACGTGGAAAACGGAGGCATTGGAAAGTGAATCGCGTAACTTTTAATCGGAAGCGAAGGGATTATTTACAAACCGTATCAATTACCAAGACAAGTGTTAATATTTGGAAATAATGTAATATGTGACAAGCCCGTGGGGTTACTGGTAATTATTAAATTTGTTCTTAACTTAGTATTGTTAATCTAATTATAAAATGCATTGTGAATCACTAATACATTTAATAAGCGTACTATATTAGTGTAAATGTTAATTTTTTTTTTATTATATCAGAATGTATATTGTTTACTTTTTCAGTAAATTATAATTTTTTTAAAATAATGATTTGTTTTCGACTTTTTAATACGCTCGCGCCCTCGTAGAATTATCGCATCGCACCCCTTTAAGGGCGCGCGCCCCACAGTTTGAGAAACGCTGACATTAAAACAAAGCAAGTCATTCCTCCATGCACGAATAAAATCCTTCTCTATAGAAACAAATTACTGAAAATTGTTTTATAAAAGATCTTAAATACTTTCTTGCTGTAATCATCACAAGAAAATAATTAGGAGAAAGTAAGTTTATTTCCTTCCTTCTTACAAGTCTCGAACAAAGCTTTTGCTTTAGTAATAATCAATTCGAGTGTCATCTCAGATTTTCTTGGATATAATAAGGAGTGAACATTTATTTAGAAGAGAAAATAACCTTTCATTGCAGTTCTTCATTCACCAATCTGTGATTTCTGTAAGAATCAGGTAAAGTTGTTATCTTAGAAGTCTGGTTCATTGAGAGTAAAGGAGACATGAGAAGTTCTTTTAGAAGAAAAGATGTGCCCATTGTGTGTGTGTGGCACAATACGAGGAAGTCTTCTATTTAGAATTCTTGAATATGTATTAGACAATAAAGGGAAATTATCTGAAAAAAATAAAATTTTAATATTAAGTGAAAAGGAATTTTAACTGGTATATGTAGTAACTATGAAAAACTTGAATAGTATTGCGTTAATGATAAATAAAGCTCTTACATTATAGTTTTGATTTCAAGTGCTGTAATGAATTTTATTATTTCCTGCCAAAAAAATTTTAATTTTAAAATTACGGCAACTATTGTATGTGAAAAAGATGCAAAAATGAAAACTTTTTAGTTCTACATGGAGGCCTATTATTGTAGAAGTATCCAACAAATTTAGAAGATAAAAACTATTCAGTTGATAATTCAATAACTAAATTCCCAATGTTGCAGAAATCAACCACAGCTAGATAAGATGAAACATGCGTTTATTTGACGAAATACTTACAGGTGAAGGGCACAAAATTAAAGATTTAGATTAAACATTGTTAATAAGTGATACGTTGAATTACAATGAATGTTTCTTCTCGTCTCATCACATTCGCTTTATTCGTAAGGGTGATCTGAAAAGATTTTTCGCTCTTTTTCGATTACGAAAACCTAAAATGTTTCCTTTCGCAGTAGTAAAACCAAAATTATTGCAAATTGCTTCTGTATTAAATTTGAGATACAATTGCACTACTTGGGTGTGGGGGGAAGCTTTGAAAATTTGTATCTATGTCATTTAAGACACTATATTCTAGAAAAATCTATAAAGTGGTTAAAACTGTTGCTTCCCGTTTTGCTTTTACCCATTTCCAAGCGACATATTTAGCTTGCTATAGAAACGCTATAGATACCCATTTCCTTGCTGCGTAATCTTCCGTATATAATCTTAGTGTTAATCATATCATTTAATAATAGGGAGAATGAGACATTACTCACAAAAATTTAGTCCGATAATTCTAAATCAGATGAGGAGAGATTTAACGCGAAAGGGCCGCATTGATTTTTCAAGAGGGATTAAATTATGGAGGGCGTTTTTAATAACAGTATTCCTCAAACAATCTTCATAATGAAAAATGCTACAATACAGTAATAAATAACACATAACACGGCGTGAGTTGTATCATTAAAGGCATCTGAATAATTAAAAATATAAGGAAAATTTTTCTCATGAATAATACATAGAAGAAAAAGTTATCTGTTTCTTGTTTAAATGCATTGTTTTGGATTGTTTAAACAAATAAAACAAATATTTGATTAAAGGTCGAATTGTATTTAAATGGAGTTTTGTCTCAAAAAGATATACGACCGCCATTTTCCCTTCCCACTGGAAACCAACAAATATTTGGAGTTGAAAACATTTACATTTAGTAATTAAGATTACAATAAATTACTCCTAATCTAAAAATTATATCTTACATTTACCGAACTCAGAAATTATCAATTTTTCGGTGTTTAAGAGCCATTCACGCAAATTAGTCGACCTTTAACAACAAATACTATTAGCCAATGAGGTGTGAGTAATAACTAATTTTACCACCACTTAGCAGACAGCTAAAAGTCTCAAACAACAGATCATGTACATCAGTCTGATGTCTGAGATTGCCTTTTATTATGACAGCTGTCTTCTTAAGATTGACCATGTATATCAAGCTATCTCTAGTGGAAACGACGTTGTAGAAAAAAAGAGTCCTTTAGATGTTAGACGAAACTTAAATATGGGATATAGAATGAAGAAAAGACGAAAAAATAACTATGTCCTTTGTTTCAGTTATATGGTTCTTGCTGGCACTTGCGGGTATTGTACGTCAATATTTATCTAAGTCATAAAACTTAACTTGTTTTATAATTCTTGTTCATTCATTTTTTAAAAAAAGAGGATACCTTTCTATCGCTGAGAATAGCGCGATTCCCTTTTTTCTGTTAAGAAAAAAAAAATAATATAATTTTACTAAAGGCTAAAAAAACTACATATTTATATAAGGCAATTTTTTATAAAAATTCAAAGCTTAAAACTTTTGGTAGTACAATAAAATGACTTTCCGATGCTATTAAGAACAAAACATGCCGATGAAATATGTAACATTAAAAGTGATGAAAATTAGTTTTTTTCCAAATTTTAAAATGATATTTATGTTTACAATACGAAGTCTTGAATGATATATAGTTTTTTTGAGGCTATCTTCCCGTATCATCAAAAGCTAAAAACTCAAATCGGGTCTTTTTTCAGATTTTAAAGTATTTCAAAATTTAATATTCAAGCTTCCTTACACTACAGACACAGTAGCATATTTTTTTGCACAATTCATTTCCAATTTAATACAGTTTTCTATTTCATGACTCTTGATGTTTCGAAAAGACACTCTTAGTAATTTTTTAATAGTGTATTTTTTCAAAATTAAGACAAGTCAATCCACAACAAATATTCAATAAACGTAAGCGCTCGCTTAATACGAAATACATAAACATAATAATTTTTTAACTACTCTGTAGAACTGCAATTGCTTGCAATAGATTGCAAAAATGGTCATTATGATTTTTTCGATATATTTCTTTCATCATTATTAGCAATTTATTACTCTTTATATAAAAATAATTATGAAAGTATTACTATATCTATTTTTTTCAAAAAAGTATAACGGATTTTTTTAATTGAAAACATTTAATAATTTTAGGTTTTTGCATTAAATCTATTTATCTCAAGAATAAATGAGTAATATCTTGAACGTGTATTAATAATTAAATTCGAATGAATATAAAAAGTATAAATTTTAAATAACATGGATTAACTTAGAGAAGAAGATAAGCATTTGAAGTTCAGAAAACTAAAAACAAGCGATGAAAGGCGTAAGATATCAAACTAATTTTTGCTTCTTCGCAGAAATTCCAAAACTAATCTGTCTTCCTCTTTATAAATAAATAAAGCTTATCTTATAAAGCTTTTAAGGTACAGCATACATTTCTATTGAGTCTGTTGAATCAGCAACTCCTTTCTATTTTTCAATGCAGAACTTCCATTCCAAACACAGATAAACGCTTTCAATAAATGAAGGCGGCAACTTTTTCTCTTTCTGTTGATTATATATACTCCGATCATTGATAGCCCAAACTTCGAATGCTGTCTGTTATCTTGAATGTCTGAATAGAACCACATCCGATCGCTTTCTGTTTTAGAAACGACTTTTCTTTCTGTTCCCCGAAACCCATCACAGGCACATGGCCCTACTTTCATTCTTTGGAACCTCTGAAGTGGAGCTTTTGCTGAATTCAGAGTTGTTTGCTAAGCGGAAGGCCTGAATTGTCCATTCCGTTTCGGATTCTATAGCTCCATTTCTGAGAAAACTATTTTTCTTATCGAAGACTATGTTTACGATAACATAAAACGAGACAATTTTATCAACGTAGAACATGTCAGAAACTTTTTAATTTTTAGTTATATTTCTATTATTTAAGTGTTAATTTAATTTAGAAATAGCTCAGATGTCATCCAATCTTTGTTTTTACTTTTTATAAGGTTATTTTTGTATAGAAATGTTATGTTAAAATAGTTTGCGAATTATATCAATTTATTAAAATAAATTCATTGAATTTATTTCTTAAAATTAATTTGATTTTTTTGTCGCACATCCGGTTTAGTGGTTAGTCACCCTGACTGTGGTGCCATAGGGCCTGAGTTTGAATACCGAAGAAGGCGTGGGGTAAATATGTAGTGCCCTTGTGGCAGGGGGCACTTTAAATAGCCGTCGAGCCGCAAGTCCTCTCGTGAGGTTGGTGTAAGGGGAAGGGAGGTAGGATGACCTTCCCTCGGCGTGTTCTCCCTCTAAATTGGGAGAGAAACCGAGTGAAATCATCCAGTCACCTGTATGGATTTCAAGGTTACGACAACGACAGGCGTGCATCTAGAAGTCCAATCTGTCTCAGGCTCAAGCAATTACACTAAAATTAAAGATTTAAAAAATCAAATTGTGTTTTTAGTTGTGTTGTCCTTCCCGGGAAAGACAACACAACAACAAAAATTTGATTTTCTTATCCTTTATTTTGGTGTAAAGTATGTTTCCAATCACTCTCTAGGAGCTATTTAAAGGTAGGATATCTTATGTTTTACATTTCTATTTATATCGCAATTCATGATACTTATCAAAAAATAATCTATGAATAATAAGATATACTAAGATATACTTAAGGTATAAAAATCAGATATACTTTTATTAAATATTTCAAGAATTTATGCATCTTACTTTCCTTGAAATTTTAGAAGACAGAAATCAATATACAGGATATCCAGCTTTAGTGTGACCTAATGCTAATTCCCGAACCGTTCGGCTTAGATATGCACTTCCAATTTGAAAAATGTTTTAAAAAATGTAAAGAATGTTTTTATTTGCTTTTCGATCCAAAAAACCCATTTACAAAAAATTTTTAAAAAATTAATTTTTTATACGGTCCCCAAGTCCTATCACTTATATTTAGGAAAAGATGCAGTACACAAAAACGAAGTACACACAAAAGTTTCATTTTATTACGATAAAAACTGATTGAGTTATGCCTACATAAATTTGAAGCATCTGAGTTGCTCAGAAAAGGGGGTCGTATAGAAATTGAGTTTAGAGAACAGTAATTCACTATCTACAGAAAGAGCAAGAGAAAAACAAAATAGTAGTATTAAAACATCGTAGTAAACATCATAGATTGACAATTTGTATTGCTGTATGGCAAAAAATAAAAGTTAAATTAAAGAAATACAACTTGTAACGAAAAGATTAAAACAGCTTGTTTTAACAAATAGTAGCAAAATAATACAGGATTTGCCATTCAAATTATAGCATTATGTAGAATGATGCGCGAGTCATTAATCAGGAGCTTTATTATATCAGAATGAGTAAATTAACTTAAATAATGGTGAAGGCACGAGGTGTGGCACGAGACAAGGGAATACGTCTATGACAACTCCCAGTTTAATACAAGCGTTGAACAGCGCGGGCAATTGTACAATAAGATGGATCTCTTCGAGTGGGAAATTTAATGGCATAAAGTCTTGCCGCCTCTCTCTTATTTCGATTACACTGCCCATAAAACAGTACCATTTCGCAGTATTCTTCATTTGTATACACCTCGTTCTTCCGTACTAGAATTCATAATATTAGAATACGACTGTATGCAATTGCAAGCGACTGCACAACAGATTTTTAACGTTCGTCATGATCAGCAAAAACGCAGCAAATCAGACTGAAGCCGCAGCATATAAGTCTATTTTTTTTTGGAACTGCTTTTAAAATGTTTTTTTCGTCCAAAATATTTTTTTCTATATTTTACACGTACACAGAATAAATTTTATTTCTCAAATATCTTCTTCAATTATTGTATTCTTCACGTATGCTTTTAAATTAAAAATTTTTTTTGCATAAGAGTGACGTGTAAGAGCGAAAGTTTCCTAGCAGAGTTCCAACTAATTTCACTTTGGAGACGGCCCATTACCAGCTTCTTGAAAATCGCCAAGAAAATTGGAAAATGTATGATTTTCAAAGTTCCATAACTCGGCCAGTTTTTATCGTAATAAAATGAAACTTTTTGTGTTTATTTTGTTTTTGTGTACTGCATCTTTTCCTAAATATAAGTGATAGAACCCTGGGACCGTATAAAAAAACTAATTTTAATAATTTTTTTGCAAATGGGTGTTTTTGGTTCGAAAAGCACGTAAAAACATTCTTTACCGGTTTTAAAACATTTTTCAAATTGGAAGTACATATCTAAAACGAACGGTTCGGGGATTAGCTATTGGGTCACATTAAGGCTGGACACCCTGTATAGCAAGCTGTAAAAACGTATCTTGTTCTCATGTTTCTTAATAATTCACAAACGGCAACGTATGTAAGTTTTTTTTGTCAAGTTGATATATGGTCACCAACTGATGAATCGTACGTGATTTGGAACAGTTTTCTTGTTGATCAAAAAATTAACTGGTTGTCCTTTGAGCTTGTAACTTGAAAATCCAGACATCAGTTGTCGTCATATCCGAAGTGCTAGCAGCCTAAATTATAGATAGGAAAAGAGCATCCATGAACATTTAAAGCTTAAATAACTTAGTAGTAAGTATACTACAGGCTTCATAAAGGGTTAACTAATATGTAGGAGATTATTTTTGGCAAATTCTGATCCGTGAATAGAATAAAATTATTTAAATCAATTGCACAAACTATCGATAAATTATTATTTGTTATGTAATGTTAAGTGATAGAATTCCATTATGAATTTATAATATTAATGCAAAATCACTTTCACGATATGCGTTGAATACAAAGAATAGAGAGTTTATGAGATGAGTTATTCTTATTTATATAGAGAAAATAATATTCGAGCATTTAAGCTACAGCCTATCTCGAAACACGTGACCAATTCTCAGTTGAATCAACACGTAGATCAGAAATATAATATTAACATCTGTTATATCTGCAAGGGCATACATGTTATTTTCCATTTTAAAATATCCCTTATTTTAGTAATTGCTCATTTCTTAAATTGATGAAAGAATCGTTTTTTGATTAAAATTACGCCCAGTTTCATTACGTAACTGATGCAAAAAGTTTTTCTAAGTAATTTAGTGAGCGAGTGTTCATTAACATTGCACTATAAAGCAAGAGACCATTGCATGAACCAATCAGATATGTTTGCAAAACTCTATAAAGCCCTCCCCCACACACATCCTATGTTCTAAAAGGATATTATCATATTTGATATATGAATACAAAATGAATTATAATCATAAAAAACATGATAAAATCAGAGTTATATTCTTTGATAAAGAGTGATGTGAATGAAATTGGGTAAAAGGCATAAGTTTTGTAATATTTTACATGCCATTAGAATATATTTACGTATATATATAAACAATGAAAATATGAATGAAACACATATTTAACTCGTACTAGTGTATATATGCTATATATAGGGAAAATTTCCATTATAACCTCATGTGGATACATGTCTTATTTAGGTGTATAACCAGTAAAACCAGCACAGGAAATATTATGAGGTCAATTTTCTTTTCTTGAGATTGTATAAAATTACAAAAGTTAAGCTACAAAATGTCTGGGTTACAAATATTTGAAAAATAGGAAAATTAAAACTAAAATTACGAATACATTTGTAAAATTGCTCGAAATGTTCCTTAGAACAAAAAACTTTTTCACATGTGTTAGATAAGTGTAATGTCATTTTTGTTTCATTTCTTCATCTTCTTTATCAAAAATAGATTAATCCGTATCAGATTTGCTGTCTTATTTATCGGTTTTCACGCAAATATTCTAATTTAGTATCACTTTCTTTGAAATCCAACTTCGATGCTGTATTCACAAGAAAGAGTAAAAATGGACTACAATAAAAGTTACACAAACTTTAGAAAACAAAGCGAAACACAAATGAACGTGCACCTTAACATCAAAAGGAAATATGAAATATTCTTGGTAATGTCAAGGTCAGTATCCTCCAAAATCTAGGATTTCTGAGGTAACAAAAAAAAAAAAAAAAAAAAAAAAAATGCAGTCTCGTACTTAAGGGTCAACAATAAATCATAAAATAATAATTTTCGTTAAAAGTATAGGATGATAACTGCATGTTTCTTACGTGTATTCATTTAACATACACATCTGGGAAATAAGTTAAAGATATTCGAAAAATATTACAAAAACTTCTTGTGCAGAAGAATGACACAATACTACGACATAGATAATATAAACGAGTAAATAATTTAAAATTAGCATGCATCATACCACAGGTTTTACTGAAAAAAAAAGTTCATCTCAAATTGTTAAAACAATTATCGCCATAGTTTTCAGAAAACTTTAAAATAATAATCCTGCGAATGCTATTTAGTTACTAATCATCACAGTTCCATTTCAACCACATAGCCAGAAAGCTTCAAAAACAAACAAGAAATATATTTTTAGAGTTGGAAACTTCCTCAAATTAACTCGCATGGCAGGCGAAAACAATTAACTCGCACTTCCGGAGATATCAACTCTCCCTTTGACTGATTCTACTCCGGCTAATGAGGCTCTTTTGATAGAATTAGATATTTTGATTAGATTTCTAAAAGTATGTAGCTAATTAAAACTCAGAAAAGCTGATAACTGCAGGAACGTTAGGTGGCGAGAGCTAAATTAATTTTCGGGACTTATTTCCTAATTGTTATTGCGGATAGCGATTATTTTAATAAAATGCCCCCATCCCCCCCCCTGGCTGTATTCTCTTAACAAAAGATAAACATGTTAAATGACTGTGTTGCCAGAAGGTAAGTTTGCAATGTAATCTACGGTGTTATGACTCAGTTTTGGAATATGAAGATGTTAATTATCAGAGTTTCATTCTTGGTTGTCACAATAAGAACAATGGTGCTAAATTTGTGCAAGCATCTCAAAAGCAAGTAATACACGCACGAATAATACAGTATTGTTGTTTTTCATTTTCCATTAGTTGGATATGTATTTAGAAATTGTTCTAAAAGTGCAGTCGCGAATTTTAGCGTTTAGATCTAGAATTAATAATCCTGGAGATCCGTTTAGAAATTAATAGTTTTAGTATTAATGGCATATGATTTAATTTATTACATAGGCCATATTTTGCGTGTGTCTAACTTGTTAAGGGCATACTTTCTTGAAAACCATCTAGGCGTGTGTGAACTATTTAGAGTGACAGCAGATTTAATAAAATTTTTTCAGTTTCCTATCCCAGGGATCTTGTTCGCTAACTTGTGATTGGCATTGATAAATCGCAGTTTCCAGTCCAAGTGGCAATCAAGACTTACCATATAAAAAGGCTGATGTACGTTAAGTTTGTTGAAGCTCGAAGCTTCCGTTTGCGTGATTTCGAAACAGAGAGGCTGGCGCAAGTTAACATGTAATCCTCATCATACTTGGTTCAATAGTAAGAGTGCCGTGAAAAAATGAGTTGAAAATTTTTTTTACTGTAAAATCCGGTGTATAACCACACCTACTTTTTTAAAAAGATATCTGAAATGTACGCATACAATGCTCTTATATTTTTGATAATTTATTCAAGGTATTATCACAGGCTTTTGAAAAAATAGTATACTTCTAGAATTTCATATGATGTTTCATTTCTTTTAAACACACACACACAAGCAGTATTTAGATACATTTAGAAGTCTAATTTTTTTATGCTCATCTCATTTTTTTTTTTACTTTTAAAAATATCATTTTATACCGGCGTATAACAAACGACCGTAAATTTCGATCTTATTTTTTGTAATAAAAGTGCACGTTATGCTCTGAATTTTACGGTAAATGTTTGCTGACACTTTTTTGATTTGTTTATTTGTGTCTTTGAGTTTTTACGGAGAATTTGTATTAGATACATTTATTTATTTATTTATTGATATATTCCCAAGAATGCTCGAAAAACGTATATTCAGTCTTCTCTTATCCTTTATACTTTATTATTATTATTTTTAGCTTTGTGTACTTGTATTATGTAACTACATATGTTTAAGAAGTTTCAAAGGTGTTAACTTTTTCTGGAGGGCTGAAAATATAAACAATATTCAAATACATATAACTCTTTTAAATTAAAATTAAATAATTCGAATCTTTTACACATTATTTATAAAGGAATACGGCTTCAGAAAAGTGTATAAAATTTTTAAAATATAGTCATAATTTTAAAAATTATAAGCATATGAAAATAAGAATTTTTTTTTAAAGAAATATTAATTAAGTTTTACTGCGAGCACGCTATTTTCTAAAATGGTAGCCTTTGATGCATGAAACTTTATAGAATTATAAAATGTATCATGCACTTAAAGCCCTAGTAAATTAAGAATAATATGTCTTTTGTATTTCAAAAAATATTTGAAAAATATTGAAATTTTTAAAAAAAATTTTGAAAATATAATTTTTTGTATTTTATAAAAATATAATTTATTATTCTATTTATTTAAATTTATTACGGTGTAATAAATCAACTTTATAAATCAACTTATTGCTAGTAATTAAAGCTAATACTTTTGAAGACAAAAAGGAGGACGAGACAATGCTGACGGGAGAGACGTCTTGTGTAATTTAAAGAGTTATTTTTCATTGCTTTTAATTACCTTTTTGCCCTCCCTTGTAAATAATTTCCCTTAATAAATGTATGCCTAACTTAATATGGTTGTTGTCATTCTTTACAATTATATTTCTCTTCTCCATTATGATGCTTCAATTGTATACAATTTTCCAATCTCTTATACAAATATAAGTAAAACATCTTTAATATATATATGAAGCAATTTTACGAGATTGATTGAACATTTTACTATATTAATGTAATCTTGTAGAGGCCATTTCAAGGTTGAGGAAGCTTCTTGGTATTTTTAAGTCCACATTTTACTGATGATCACGATCATAAAAAGACAAGATGAACAACACAAACACGCAGAAGCAATACAAGAGACAGAAGCATTCAGAGTTCCTTCTGGAGATCTCAGCTTTTACAGCTATCTCAGTTGGAAGCTTTTTATCCATATGAATTCTGTGATAGCTCAGAATAACTGGATTATGCAATGTTGCATCATTTTATTTTGAAACGTATAAATCATGTAGTTTTTTAGGATATAAAGTTATAGTTAAAAGGATATTTTTCGTTTAGGGATAAACTAAAAATTAATAATCACGTAAAATTTTGGAAGGTTCAACACTTTTATGAATAAAATAAAATCCCTCGAGAAAAACTTAAATGGTGAATCACTGCACAAATGTATGTGTATCGTGTATCTATGATTTCTATAATTTCTTCCTTTTTATTTAAAAATATCTTACCGTAAGAAGAGAATTTTAATTTATTTTTCTTATTTACGGTCGCAGTTGTTAAGCGATATCATTTCATTAAGTTAGGGTAAAATTTTCAAAATTTTCTTTTCTCAAGAACAAGAGCTCCCCATTGCTTACAAATTAATTTATCAAAATCTTTTACAAGAATCACGGTTTATTCGATCCTCTGTATTTACGACGGCGATAAATTACATTCTTCTGAAGGTCTTAAGCTACTATTAAAGTCAAGTACAATGATGTAGACAGTCTTCTATCCACACTTTTATTACAGTTCTCTTAAATCCCCTACACTTTACAGACTAAAGTGGAGTTTAAGTTGAGAAAGGGCCGTGTTTTGATACCAGGATGTAGTTCGATGGAGATCGTTTATCGTCCGGTTTCATTAGGAGTTGACGCAAGATGGTCAGAAGATGTCGTTTTTCTTTTACCGCTTTAAACTACCCTTTAAAGTCACAGTGTCTGACATGTTTTAAGTGTCTTTCCAAAGAACTGGTGATTAAAGATTGAGTTGGAACTTGAAGAGTTCTGTGTAATGGAAAAAGTTTACAAGAGACATAAGTTTGTATTGTGCAATTCTCTGACAATTACACTTTTCTTTTTGGAATCCAAAATAGCAGTATGTCTAAATTTACTTTAAATTTTCATAAAATCAGCATCGATTTTAAACATATTCTTTTTTTTTTTCATTTTAACTGTAATAAAATAGTTCAAAAAATTAAATAAAATTTTTAAACAAGCTTGTAATTATTCGTATAGTAATAATTGTAATTGATTGTATCAAGCAGAAAAAGCGGCCTCTACCGACAACTTATCTTCAGGAAGAGAGAGGATATGGTCACTATGAAAAACCGTCATGTCCTTTGCACACGTTTTTTTGTTAACTTTATATGTTGACTTTGTGTACATAATTGTTACAGTAAAAAAGATTACATTGAATCAAATCCAGAAATAACCACTTTTAATTTGATCTTTAACGCCCAACGTTCTACGGACTTAGTTTTGTTACTTACTAATTTGTTCATATTCAAAGATTCGTAATGGTATAATGGTTAATTTCGTTGCCAGTAGAGTTTGAGTTTCAGTACAATAAATTCTGCTTTCCATTTTTTATTTTCTGTACTTCTTCTGTTGTATGAAATGCAAACGTTTGTTGTGTGGGAATTTGAGCATGATTATTAAGTCCTGACGAAGCATCGAACATTATTTTGAGGGAAAAAAATGCTTTACATCAGTTGATTGTCGTTTTCAAAATTATCAAATTCACTACCATTTCCAGAAGTAATTCTGACCATGTGCTCTTATTTATGAATACATCAGAAGGTTGCGTGTTCAAATCACGTCCGGGTCACCAATGAAGTGGCGCGCTTATCCAGTAGGATAGAACCAGGTACCTTTGGATCGAAGCGAGTAACTTATCCACTACACCAAAATGATCACCGTGGTGCGGTGGTAGTTACTGGCTTATATAGATGGTACCGCTACAGGTACCTTGACTATTTAGCTGTTCGGAAACTGATAGTTACATTAAATGCCTTATTAGTTTCCTAGGTAATTTCAAAATGGATTAAATGTTTTGTTGTAATTAATATCGCCCTACAAGATTCATGAGGATTATCAAAAGTAAATTCCATAATTGTGCACTTAAGAAAAGTGGAAAAAGAAGCACATTCACCTTGTATCACCCTCTCTAGCTTTAACAGATACCAAAACATTTTGAGTGTCAACTCTATTTCTTAAAACTCTATTTAGTTTACATAATATATTTACTAAAAAAAAAAAGAAGTCTCCTTATGCTAAATTTGAATGACACGAGACATTGAGGTTGCAGTCATGGAATATGTAACTAAGCTATTAAGATAACAACAAACATCAAGCAGTGTGCTAATAAAATATTTTTTTTCGTTTTTCAAAAAAAAAAAAAAAAAAAAAAAACACCCCTAGAAATTAACAATTTGTAAAAAATTATTGAAAAATAAATATATGCTTCCCTGTATATAAATACTGAGTGGTATTAAAATAAAATAACTGAAAGACAAAAAAAAAATAAACTGCCGCAATTCTAACTTAAAAGATAAGCTGTAATTAACGTCAAATCAGACTACAGATTAATGTCAGAATAATACAAAAGTAAACTCTTTCATATTAGGGAAAAATTTCAGAGTTAAACATAGTTTGAAGACCTTATTCTTTATTTTCCTATATTACTGGATTGAACTAAGGTTCAAGACAAAAAATACAGTACAATTTTAAACTTTTTCGTAAGTATACCCAAATAAATATGTAAAAATATAAACCCCTGAAATGTTATACTATAAAAAATTAACCTACTTTCTTAGAACTGTGAAATATATAAATTTAAAAATGTGAAAATTAATTTGTTAGCATATAAATTCACAATTTAAACAACAAAAATAGTATATTAACTCCTTGTATGTTTTTCTTTAGTTATCATTTGTTATTTAGCTTTATCATGCATCCATATGCACATCATAGGAAACTGTATATTCTTAATCATTGATTAAAAGAAAAATGAAAAAAAAAGGAATTATTTAATTTTGAAAATATTATAATGCAAGGTAGAATTAATGTTTGCTTTTTCTTATCGTAGGTGAATCAGACTAAAAATTGACTTGATCAAAATATGATATATGAAGTTTGATTTTTATGAAAATATCATGATAATAATCTTTTAAGGCATTAAAAGAATTTAATTGATATAGATGCTGGGTAGAATAACAATAAGGAGAACAATAATGAAACCAAAAAAGCCATAATCATAGACTTATTCAAGGATTGCCAAATAACACGATCAGAATAAAGAGAACGATAATGAAACAAAAAAATAAAAGCCAAAAACTTATTTTTAATAAAGAATCTCTCCAAATAAGACACATGCACACATTAAGTCAAATATTGAACACATTTGTCAATAGATTTTAAATTAATTTTAACTAATGATGAAAAACTTTTTAATTATGAATTGCAGATGTGCTTGACATACTTATAATACGGTTGAGTTTTCTTAAAATTGAAATATAGTTTAATTACATTTCATAAAGCAACTAATACTTTTAGATGTAACATGTCTAGGTATTAAACTAAGAAAAGTGGTCTTTTCACTGTTCAAATACTGTATATTAAATAAGAAATGCTAAAATTATATTCACAACGATAAATATAAAAGATATGAACTACAAAAAACGACAGAACAAATATTAAGGATCACTAAACTTTAATTCTTATGCATGCCTTAGTTATAAGAATAAAAATGTTTTTTCGTTTTGGGAAAAGATAATATTTCATAGAAAAGCAAGTAGTTCGAAATGCAATTCTTGCTTAATTTAATAGTATATTCGCAAAAAAATGGATTTGGATATTTATTATATACTACAGAATCAGTTGTTTTAAATAAATAAATGTACTTATTCAGAGCTCTATAAATAAACCACACAATGTATTTCTTAAACAAAATATATTACAAAGCGAAGATACTTGGCATGAAAAAATATTTTGTCAAAAAATAAACAAATATTTGAACAAAAACCTACTCCATGTTTTGTTTACGACCATGTTTTTGATAACAAAGCAATACGAAATATCAGTTGAATAGCTTTTTCTTGTAGCCAATGCGCTATGTGGAAATATATCGAGAAGAAATAAAGCGTTTTCTTCAAAATCGAAAGTCTTAACTGCTTGAAAGACACGCGTTCGAAGATAAATGTGTTTATTATGTAAATAACTTCCTTAAGCCTACAGTTTGGAAGGAAAAAAGTTCCATTGATACGAGTTCGAAAAAGAAAATGTAAAAAGGAACTTACAGTTCCATATATCCATCCATTTTTATGGATCTGAATAATTTGAGGAAACATTTGCAAACTATGTTTAGAGACCGGGAAATTGCTAATGTTCTTATTTCTCTTCAAATAAAGTAGAATAAAAATAACTTTTATCCGTTCTTTTTTTCTTGTTTCCGTATTTTTTTTCCTATAGTTAAGGATTTATATTTCTTTCCTAGAAGTTTGATCCGTAAACAAGGGTAGATACATATCCTTAGTAAACTTTTTTATTGTTTTGTAAAATTGTTTCTGAAATTTGTTCGAATAATAATCTAGGCGTTTGTCTGAATGAGAAAGTTTGTCTGATATAAAAGGTAAAACATTCTATGAACATTTTAAAACATTCAATAAAATTTTTAAATTTAATATTTTATGAATTATTTTGTCTTTAAATATAATATGATATCTTTCTTAGATCTCAATTCTTTAATCAATATTTCATTCTGAATTTCATTATCAATTAGATTTATAAAATAATATTAATGAAAACATAAAAAAGTAAGTTATTAGTTATTAAAACTAGTTAAATCACAGTTATTTGAATTTCTGTGTGTGTGATATGAGAGTAAATATTTACTGAAAATTTTCCCTGTGACAGATTAACAATGCTTCAATTCATGTAATTGGTAAAAAGGTCATACCTGTTTCTATTAGATATAAAGTGAAAAATTTAGGTATGATGGCTCCCCTAGGACCAAATTAATTTGACGCCCTGACATATATATTAATAATAATAATGCGAATAGTAATAAATGGGTTCGAATTAAATTTAGGTATTGAATTTAAGCACATGATTTAAATATATATTTTAAATTGAGAAAAAAATTAATTGATTAAGTAATCTATTAAATGTAATACATAATGTTGAAAACAATTTACCCCATTCTAACTGTGTTTCGAGTCCTATTTCTTTATATTTTTGTGATTTTCCGAGTTCTAGTACGACCTTTCTAAGCTGATCAAGGTAATCTTTGAAAAACGTCACACATTACGTAAAACTATAAAATTTTAATGCAAGGTTAAAAAAAAATAATAAAATTTTTGAGTAACCAGACAAAGGTATAATTAAATATGGTGAATTAATATTTGTGTTGTAATGATGAAAAAAAAAACGCTACATTTAAAGTTTCTAAGAAAAATTAATGAAAAATATAACATTAATAGATATGTATTATACTTAACGAAAATGTTATTAGTACGTATTTGTTAGATATTTTAAATTTTACTATTTATTGATTAATTATTTTAAAATGTAATTATCAAAGAAAGAAAAGAAGCCTGAAAATACGGTCTTACAGTTGATAAAAAATAAAATTGATTTTAAATTTTTTCCGCCTCAAAGATTTGGCACATTTAAAAATTTGTCCCCTAGGTCCAGGCCTCGCGGGCAAAAGCCTAAATCTTCACTGCAGATGTCTAACGAAAATTCTATGTTTATAGTTAGACCTAAAAAGTGAAATTGGTTTGATCATTTTACTTCAACTTTATATATATATAAACCACACATTTACTATTTATACAAACACACACAAATTAGTTTAATTTCACTTTTTCAAAAACATGCATTGAAATATATATATACACTGGTGTCCAAAAATTAAGCAGAAATCGTAAAATGCGAAAAACATAGAGTAAATATTCGTAAAATTATTCCAAATTTCTTGCGGATATTAATTGAGTGAAGAAGAAACATTGGTTTTATGCAAAACTTTTCAGTCGACTACGTCCTGCGCGAAACACAGGCCATGTCGGAGCGCGGAGAAACCGATTCACGCAGCATAGGCAGTTCAGACAAGTTTTGTGCAACTGGTGTGCGAAGGAACGTTGTTAACCTCAAACAAGGTGAATGATGGCACAAAGACGCCAATTGGACATGTTTACGAAAGGAAGAATCGTTGGAATGCTGGAATCCTCACGATCATAAACCGAAGTGTCTCGAACTCTGAATTTGGACCAGTCTGTGA
The DNA here is from genome assembly GCA_019973975.1 of Trichonephila clavata. NCBI lineage: Eukaryota > Metazoa > Arthropoda > Arachnida > Araneae > Nephilidae > Trichonephila > Trichonephila clavata. Next base: position 28,856 of record BMAO01002624.1, read on the forward strand.
TCTCAAGACTGTGGCAGAGGTTTCAAAGAACGGGAGATGTTATCCGACAACCAGTATCAGCTCGACCAAGAGTCACAACCCCTCGCCAAGACCGATTACTGGTAATAAGTGCGCGACGTCAGAGGGGCAGTACTGCCAGAGCACTGGTTCGGCGCTCACAGTCGCCACAGGAATACGAATTTCGAGAGAAACTGTTTACAGGAGACTCAATGATGCTGGCCTGTATGCCAGAACACTAGCAGTTTGCATTCCCCTCACGTCTGCGCATAAACGTGCTCGTTTGGAATGGAGTTTGAAACATCAACAATGGAGTGTGGGAGAGTGCGCTAATGTGATGTTCAGTGACGAGTCCCGGTTTAGTCTGAGTAGTGATTCTCGGTGGATAGCGATATGGAGAGAACGTGGAACACGTTTTGAACCAAGAAACATAACAGAAAGACATCATTTTCCATCAAGGGGAGTAATGGTATGAGCAGACATCATGATGGACGGCCGCACAGACCTCCATTTCTTTGACACGGGATCTGTGACTGCTCAAAGGTACAGAGACGAAGTTCTTGAGCCTTATGTTCACTTGTTTCGAGGTGCTGTCGGTCCTAACTTCATATTCATGGATGATAATGTGCCATATCACCGAGCGGTGCTGATTGATGACTTCCTTGAATCGGAAAACATCCAGCGCATGTCGTGGTCTGTGAACTCCCCTGATTTAAATCCTATCGAGCATGCATGGGATATGCTCGGGAGACAAATTTCAGCGATTTAACAACCACCAAGCTCCGTTATAGAACTGAAGAGAGTTCTCCAAGAAGCTTGGAACCGTTTGAGCCCACAACTCATTCATCATCTCATAGCAAGTCTGGTAAATCGCTGTGCAGCGTGCCTGGCTGTCAGAAGTGACCCCACGTCTTATTAAACTGCAGCATCAGTATTTATTTAATGTGTTCTTTTATTTTTCTTTAAAGTGTGAATCCTTGCTATGCTCAGTTTTCTTTCAAACTGCTACTTTGGAAAATAAAATTAATTATTATCATTCTTTGATTTGCTTCCTTATTTTATAACCATTTTACACTTGCATCACGTTTCCGCCATTCTGATTTACAGTTCCTTCTTTATTCACACAATTATCAATTATGCTTAACTTTGTATTTAACAATTACAATTATGGTTAACAATTGTATTTAACAATTAATCATGCTTAACAATAATAGAAATTCATACATAAGCAGACGGAGGTTACGAAATATCCTTTATGACCTTGGAACTTGGGATTTCAAATTTACACACAAAAATGTTGTAACTTTGACAAAACTTCTCCGGTAAAATTAAATATTTTCCATTCTAATTTTTGAAAACAATGATACAATAGATAGTTTCTTAATAGGTTAAAATTATGTTTTAAGTTGAGGAAAATATATGATTATTTTTCTGTAGAATTGATTTGCATCATATATTTTCAACTAGTATACATTTTTTTCCTTCAAATTCTTTGTAACGAAAGTCAGTCAGGATTGAAGTATGGAGAAGGTTTTTATTAAATACGTTTTATTTCAAATAACAATCAATCCGGTATTTCAGAAATAATTTAAAACATTTAAATTTCATTGAATTCTAACTTTTTAAAATTAATTGAAGAAAATAGTAGATAAAAAATGAGGGCACTCAAAACCTTCCTTAAGCTGAAAAATATTATCAGGAATATTTTACCGATTTATTCAATATTTTAGAATTTGTAATATCGTAACATGTAAAATAGACTGTTCTGAAATCGAATTTTACTTGTAATGACGAACATAATATATTTAATGCAACGTGCAATTCAAAATTCTTTAAAAAAAACTTTAAAAAATTAAATAAAAAACAGCAGTGTATTATTAAATTTATAGCTGAAGTCTGAGGTACAGTATTCAATAAACTTGTGGAATAGTTTATAAGATATAGAGACCGGTATAAAAAATTGATCAGGAAGAAACTTGTGGTAAAATCCTTTGAAGAAAGTCATTTACAAACATAAATGGTTTTATTTATGATTTTAGCTATTCAAGAATAATTAAAAATAATTTAGGATATTAGTGTTAATTCAATAAGGTAGGTTTTATTTGTTACTTTGATTTATTATGTTCTTAAGATTTTATTTTCTTCTATGTCCACGTGAATGTTTTTAAAAGACAAGTACTTGCTCATGCTTCTAATTTCGTTTTAGTTTTTTAAAATTTTTTTGATTGTTTAGTTTTTTACATCACTTGAACTTCTTGATAGCTTGCTTTTCTGCGGAGTTTCATTATTGATGTGAATATTTTATTAAAACTCTCTCTGTCCTCGATAGCTCTTAATGTGTGTGTGATTCAATCGTTTTTATCAGTCTCAATAGATGGCGCTTCATATAGATCACTGGTTAATCCGAGAGGTAAATAAAAGGTACAATTTATTGCTTATTCAAATATATAGAAAGAAAGATTAAAATATAAAGAGTAAAATAAGTAAATTGGAACATAAATAATAATTCAAATTATTACAATTATAGAAATCATTTATAAATTATTTAAAATTTACATATTGAATTCTTTTAACGTTACCGTGTTCCATTTGATTAATAAATTTACATTGTGTTTTTGCAATAGTTTAATTGTTAACGAGAACTTTACATTTCTATTATTATTTAAATCGAATACTTCATAGAAATGAAAAATAAATATATTTTAGAAGAAAAAAATGATAAATATAATTTCAAAAATGTAAAAATGACAAATAAATTAAAATTAAAATTAAAAATGTAAATAAATAAGAAGAAATAACAAAAACCTGTACAAATGAATGTTTACGAAATATGTATAATATAGTTTTATGATAGGTGAAAAGAATCTAAAGCTGGAAGTAAAAACTAAGCTGAAAAGATATCCTTTAAAATAAATTTATTTAAAAACAAATTTAAACTAAATTAAAAAACAATCAAATTTAAGATAAATTTAGGAACACAATTGTCAATTGAAAATAAAAACAAATATTTTTTTATCATGAATACATTGATTTTCAGATTTTTAACTAAGAATTTAAAAATGTATATAATGTTTTTGATCACTTTTTTGTATATTGTGATTGTGAGGAAATATCTAAATTTAAAAAAAACTGATGGGAAATTGTTTTCTAAGAAAAGTAATGATATGGCATCAAAATAACATGAAATATAGCTCTCTTAGTAAAATTTTTAATATCCAAATGACATATGAATATCTGGATTTCTCAGTAGTGAATAAAGTTGAAAATAAGTGATGCAATATCTTGCATGAAGGGTATGACTTTTAAAAGATCACAGTAACAGGCACCGGTAATGAAACACTTTTAAAGGCTATGAGAAAATTCCTTATTAAAGAAAAAAGGACCAAGTACGAAATCCGCAATTAAACCATACCATAGAGTAATGCAATTAGAATAAGAGTAGCCCATTCTAAACACATAAGCACGTACCATACCCCATTTGAGGCGTCCATACCACTGCGTCCGACCACAAAATGTTCTGGGGCTTCGCATTGTCAATGGCCAAATAATATTTTAAAAAACTGAGTGTGTTTGCTGTTATTGCATTGTATTTTGCAATCTTGCAATTTTGTATGGATATCGCTTTACAATGTCTCTAAGAATCTTTCGTACTGTAGACCAAGAGAGATAAAAATCATATGACTCTGCTCCAGAATTAGTTGAAGAATAATTGGAACCGCACTCTTGCTCAACCACGGCATGAGTGACTTTTACAGTTTCATTTGAAACCTTTTCACATCCACTTCCTTGGAGAACATCCAGCTCTCCAGTCTGTTTCAATTTTGTAATTATCTTTTTAACATTCTGCTCGGCATATGTCCTTCTAGAAAGCATTTCAAGTCTCGTTATTTTGGCAGGGCAGATGATAAATTACTGTCGAACAGCTGCACCAGTAATGCTAGTTCTATCTTCTCTAACGGTATGTTGCAGAGTAATTTTTAGGTAGCGAATACTGTCTTTTCAAACCACACATACTTAGCACCATATGTCTTTCCTGTATCAAATAAAAAAAAACATTCTATAAGTAGAAATATTTCTTCTATATTTCTTTATTACAGATTTCTTTTTTTTTCACAGCCCATATAACATAGACCAAATATCATTGTCACTCATCTACTAGAATGGACTCGACATAGGTCTAAATCGTGTAACTAATTATTGACTTCTAATATATCTATCTATATACACGTATATAGATACAGATGGAGAGAGAGAGAGAGAGAGAGCTTATACTATAAAACCCCTAACAGTTTTTATTGCATTTATTTACCAGCTTATTTTATATATAACTGTGCTGTCTTGGTGTATTACTGCATATTGCTTAGCATTTAGTTAAAATTATAAAAAGTTATTGCATTATAATGAATTACCACGCACATATATATAATCCACCGGTAATTGGTACTGACCAAAATGCTCTTGCGGGAATGCCATATTAATTAAAATACTAATTCAGATTTCTAGTGTTCCCGTTATTTTGTTTACCACCTGTGTAAAAGAAATATGAAAAATGTAAATATTTACACCATAAGAATCTTAAATATTTGCAGAAAACAGTTTCATAGGATGATACAACAAAATATTTTAACATAAAGCTTCTGTGTTATCAATAAAGTTTTGTCGAAATTGTTTTACCCCTTGTTAATCTTCAAAGATTGTGTATTGTTGTATGTATAAGACAACGTACAACATTTTACTACTTCAGAACAATTCCCGGAATATTGTATTGACATCATTTTCCATTTCAACAAGAGAGAGAACGAGTATCAGTAAACAAGAAAATGTGCTATGTTGACATACATCAACAATAAAGACAAAAGCCACACACGAGTCAAAATAAGAATTTCAGTCGACTACATGAGCAACATGCCCCGAAAACAATTTGAACTTTGTCGTCATTATCTCTAAACTATGAGAAAGGGAACAATTTTCTTACAAGCGGAATGTTCGATTTTTTTTATTTACTTTACCCCGAAGGATGCTGAAATCTCTGAAAGCCATGTAATGTAATTATCTCTAATGAAAATTTATAGGAACAGTACGGTATTCTACGAGAAAGAAAATGAGGAAGTAATTTATTCAAGACTTTCCTTCGTGAATTCTGAAAGAAGATGAATTAGAGAAATGTATTAGGTACTGCTGATGGGTATTTAAGGTTACTGAAATGGAGCTGAATAAAACTTCGAAATGAAGATTCATATATTTTGCATTGAAATGAAAGTATATATATTATATAAGTAGAAATTAGGAGATTGCATTTACAAATACTATTTTTTTTAGAGTAAATTGGATTTTCTTCAGTAAAAATCCACTGTTTTAATATTGAGGATAAAATGTATTCTAGAATACTTTAAAAATTCCTGCGTTTTTTTTCAAAGCATATAATCCATCTGAACAATGCACCTAACATAACGATTAATATTTTGCAATTTGTAATTTCATAGAAATAAATGCATTGTTTGCAGAAAATGCATCAAACTGTTTTGTCATGTGATTTTAGAATTTTAGACAAAATATATAAGTCCAACCTATGTAGTTAAAGTATCCGACTACTTTCGGAACGTGGTTTTGGAAAAGGGTATAAATAAATAATTCTTTTAATATTTAGTATTACCTTGTGACGGATCTATAGGCGTTCTTTCACTAACTCTCTTGGGACATCTTTGGGCTATTAAAAGTAACAATCTTCTCCTAAGAAGAAAACGTGATATGCAAATTAAGTTTGTCATATACAGTTCGGTAACTAGTGAGTTAGAAAGTTAGAGGGTTAGAAACCTAGTTAACTAAAGGGGACAAGTGATACATAAGGAGAAGATATCCGGAAGAATAGAAAGTCCGTGTGAGAGAGAATAAAGACAGGAAGGTGATATTGATAAAGAAATTGAAGGATTAAGCCTTAATAGATAGAAGACTGCCTACAGTTCAGGTATTAGTCGCCTTTATAATACGTTTTATATTTAAATTATTAATGAGGTTTAAGTGGCAATTAGTTATGTATCTACCGTGTAAAGCAATTTTTAGGTAGAAGATTGATTATTACAAAATGGCTAATTTGTTAGATGTATTCTCCCAAAACGTAACTCTCTTTCCCTCTCTCTGTTGACTAATCATAAACATCCTATTTATTGTGATCCATTGAAATGTTTTTGAGTTGATTAAAGTGCTAAATAAAATAATTTGAAATTATCATGTCGAATCATCCTTCACTTCCTCCCACACCTTTAGCCGGGTCTCAAGGTAGACAAGGGGAATTAAAATATACATATAAAATTGTTTTAAGAATATTTTTCAAGAAAAACTATTTAATTGCAATCTTATGGCAAACAATGAAGAAAAATTGGCACTTTTCAAAACATCCTTTTATAGAAAATACTTCTGTATTAATAATATTTTGCCTACATATAGCTAAGACTTCTATAGAGAGACTGAAGTAGGATTTCTGAAATATATTACTTAAAAGTAGATTTATACTTATTTTTATATACCAGAGAAAAGAGAAATTTTAACAAAAAACAAAAAACAACTACAAAAAAAATGGCAGTTTTTGAGACTGCCGATATAAGTGAAAACTTAGAACTTTTAGTGTTAAAATTTGAAATTTCATAATGTTTGAATTAAAATTATCAACATCAATCTGGTTTTCACATCTATTGACACTCCGAGCAACAACTAAATGCATGTTTATATGGTTTTTATATTATTCAAATGTATTACGGCTGTACAAATCATGACAAAATATAAATACAATTCAATTGAAATAAGAATTAATATACAATCATATTATTTATGGATAGAATTTGTATTTACTTAAATTTCAATGTACTTGATTTTTAACATTATTTTAATGGTCTGCATCATTGTCATCATTAATTTCAACAAGATTTTTTGTACTTTCAATTATTTCATTTTGTTCTAAAAAGATACTATAGGCTTATGGTAACTAAAGAAAGAAAGGAAAATGTTTGATTCTAATTTATCTAAGTATCACGTAAAAGCCGCATCGATCGTCGTTTTATATTTTGTAGTACTGAGTTTTCGATCATTGGACATATTTAAATTAAGTGTTTTATTTAGAAATTCAATTAGTGGTAGATTTTTATCATCTGCAAAGTTAATATTGAATTCTCCTTATTAAAATCATCGGTACATTATCATATTTTTCACCAAATCATTTTTCGAGCATTTCAGAACCGTTTTTTGTATAAATCATAAAATTTTCGAATAAACATTGTTGTATCTGTCTCATAGATTTTCCAGGCGAAATATGAACGGCAACCATTAATATGGATTGCCCATTCTCGGAATCGCAACGAGCAATACACAGTATATACACATTGAACTTTTCACTAAATCCATTGAATTTCACTTATAAGATATACACAGCACTATACGTCAGCTGTATAGCTACAGATATACTGCTATAAGCATGTCGGTGACGCAAACGCACGAGATTTCACCCATCCAAAATGTATGTCTAAGGCGAACAGCACACACTGCGCGTGCGCCAGTCAAAGCATGTCGGTTACGCGAACCCATAAGATTTTCCCTTACCCAAAAGTGCCCAACGCCTCTAAAGAAGTTTTCACTTCAAAAAACATTGTTTAAAACTTAAACTGATCGTAACTGAAATTAATGCGGATTTTTAAACAGTTTCAATTCAGGCTCTGTAAAAAAAATCTTATCCATATATAAGCAAAATATTATTATTATAAAAGAATTTTCCATAAAAAGATAATTTTTTGATAATATGTAATTCTATATCATCATTTTTTGCTAAAAAATAGCATTTAAATAATTTTTTTTTATTTTAGTCATATCCTTGAGACAATTTTGTGTGTTTATTCTAATTCAGATGACACTAAATATCAAAACATTTATTTATTTGTACACATTTCCAAAATTATGGTTCCGAACGTAGTCATATATCTTAACTTTAAAAAATTATTGCCGATAATAAAGATGAGCAGAGTTGGTATGCATATACACTAGTATATGTGTATACCCACTCGCTCCTCTGAATATTCAATGATATTGAATGACATCTTTGAATGTCATCATCCGCATGAGAAAGCACTAAGTTTTCCTGAAGGGCTTTTTGAAGCTTATCAAGTTGTACGACAAATGTCTCAATGTACTTGGTACTTATGTGGAAAAATAAAGTTATGCCTCATCTTTGATTTCTTAATATATGTTTTGACTTTCATACACAACTCTGACCACGTTCGAAATGGACACTTATTTTCCGACTCACCCCGTAAAAAAAATTACTTGTATAAAAAATACTTAGTATAAATATAAATCAATAATTTTCGTTATACAATTTTTTTTATGTACCATGTTTTTATAACCATTTTCATGCATTGTCATCCTCTTCTGAGTTATAGTCCAAATTTGAAGTCTCTAGCACTTTGGAAGTTGGCTTAAATCAATTACAAATTCCCACCCTGACAGACACACAAGAACGCGACTTAATAAAACCATAGTAATCTGGGTCCCCTTTGACCCCGGAGCCTAGGAATTGAATACGTAGACGCAACTCGACCCGTGCTATCAACAGGTGGTCTTTGTTTGTGTAAATTCGTGTAAGTTCCGGAGTTACGGGGCCCGCCTCTTCGGGAGCCCGGGTTCGAGACTAGAACTTACTTTTTTACATTTTCATGTATTGTCATCAGCTTTTGAGCTATGGTTTAAATTTTCAAGTCTCTACTTCATCGGGAAGTTAGTTTAAAAACAATTACGAAATTCCACCCTGACAGACAAGAAAGCGAGTTAATAAAAACATGGTAAAAAAGAGATCACATTCAGTAATTGAAATCAAACGTACGTGCCAATACGGGGAATCGTTATATTTACGTGATTATTTACCGAATATATTACGATTAATTTATTAAAATGTGCAACTAGTGATACTTTTTAATGAAGGGAGGGGGGACTTGAAAAAGAATGAATGGGGAAACTGAAATATTATCGAGGGGTAAAATAGATCGTTAAGGCAAGGGATAATAAAAGTGAAAAAAAAAATTAATTTAAAGGTAAAAAAAAAAAAAAATATGAAATTTTCATACACCGTTCATATTTTTATAGTAGTTATTACTAAAAAGCAGATCTAAAAAAATGCTTGAATTATTGGTTTGTTACCAAACCAAAGTTCTTAAAATTAAGAAATTTTTTTTAAAAAACTAATATTTATTGATTTTAATGCTCGTGAAACCTCTTACATTATATTAATTGAATATCTTTTGAATTAACAAACTAAAATTGTTGTGAATTATGGACCAGAGGGTCTGAGTGGGTGGAGCGTAGTTGACAACCCGCTCCGACCCCACGTGGTCTATCTCGACAGAAACCATATGTAACGGATTCTGTCTCAGTTGAATCTTAAACTTGGCTTCGGCATACTAGAGTACAGTTGTTTACTGGTAATTCTTGGCTTCGGCGTACCAGGTGCCGTTTTTTACCAGGATTTTTATCTTGAATATTAGAATTCTCTTTAGTTTCAGTCTAATTAATGTAATGGTTTAATAATAAATCCAGGAAAAAGACAATTCTAGGACTCCAGAATATTCTCTTTATTATTTCAGTCTAATCAGTATTCACCACAAAAATACTAATTTGCAAAACAGAAATTATTATCACATTTAGTGAAATAATTCGCAATTATGAATGTTATGTTTGTGGCAATCAGATGTACTATGGCTAACGGCTATGGCTAAATCTCTAGCCTTATGCCCCGATGAACTGCACAGGCTTCAATCCGACACCGTCAGATAGGTGGCATTAGAAACAACAACATAACTCGTGGTTTAGTTTCTGAGTGTTCGTTTAAAATTGCATTTTATCAACAGTAAATTAATTAATTTACATTTCGTAATACTATTTCTTGGCAGATTACTTTATTTTTAAAGATCAGGGTCTATTTATTTATCCAATAATTTTTAAAGTTTTATTTTTGGAGAAAATTTGCTGCAATTTTACACATTAACTATCCTTAACCATTCAGTTATCGGTTAAATTTGTGTATTAAATGTTGCCAAATTTCTCCATATGTTTGTTTTCTAAGATCCATTTTTATTAAAGATTGTTCTACGTGCAAAATTTCTGGTTCAATTGCTAGAGACAAAAATCTAAATTACACTAGTAAGAAATCTTAATCTACCTGAAAATGTCTTTCTATAAAATTACATCTAAACTTTTATCTGTTTCTAATACTTTCATTCTGAACACTATACGATATTGGCATTTTTCAAATATTTCCATTTTAATTTTAGTTGTCTAAGAATATTTTTTTCGGATTCCTTGATGCTGAATTACAAAATGGAACATGCTTGGTTTAAAAAAGGTATAAAGTATAGGTAAATTATAAATGTATTTGATTTGCAAAACGAGAAAAATGTTTTTTTCCTTCTGTACAATACGTCATATTATGTTTTTTCTTTTTTTCTTTCCTTTTTTTGAATTTTAAAGCGTATTTGTAGTATTTGCTTGGAAAAAGGTATATTGCATGGTTTTATATTCGAAATGTTTACAGTAAGTTAGATAAAATTTGTATACATACGTGTCAGATTCTTCATTCATAAAAAAAAGTTTCCATGAACCAGACATGTTCTTATGCTTAAATACGTATTAGAGTTCCCATATTTTTTAAAGAAAATCACGTGAAATAAAATATAGAAGAAACAGAAATTTAATTTTTATTTAAAATTAAGATATATTATGCGAATATTGAAAAACATCAGAGCATGAATGTTTCGAATATTTTTTTAAAAATAATAATCAGAAGCTTAAGATATCTAAATACCTTCCAACTATATTTTCATAAGAAACTTGAAATTCAACTATTTTTTTTTGAATATTTTAAAAATGTGTCTCTGAAAGTTATCTAAAATACAGTGAGGGGTACAGATGCTATTAAGTGTTTTTCTTTCCTTTAAAAATAGACTGGCAGGCAAGTTACAATAATCATCTTCATTACAAATTGTAATTGGTTCAAGAATTAGATATACCAATAAAAATTCTAAATGAATGAAAATATGCAGGAAATTAGCAGAGCAAAAATTTCGAAGAAAAGAAGAATGCGCTGAAAGATTAAAATATTAAAAGAGAAAAGTTACAGTGTTATCTAAATGATTATTTTCTCAATTCATATTTTACTTGAGGAAAGAAAACCGTCTTCTAATACGTGATGTATACACAGGGAAATTTGTTATTGCTTATTATGTAACAAGTTTCATCTAAAAAAAGGATCTCTTAAAGATTTATATAAAATTAAATAATATACCTTTTGATTCATTTTCCTTCTAAATTAAGTATACTTGATACATTCTGATTCAATTTAGGAGTTAAAAAAGTTTTAACTACGAAATTTAACGAAACCATATATGCGCGACACGCACGCCCGCACGCCCGCCCGCACACACACACACGCACGCACACACACGCACACACACACACACACACACACACACACACACACTTACACACACACACACTACACACACACACACACACACACACACACACACACACACACACACACACACACACACACACACACACACACACACACACACACACACACACACACACACACACACACACACACACACCAATATAGTAAATTCTTACGCGCGTTTCCCCTAGCTTTCCTCTAAAGCTACTTTAAAACGTTTTTTCATATGAGAAACTGGTTTTGTCAAAAGGAACCTTGATGTGTGCAAATACACACCGTAAGTATTACTTTAAAAGCAGAAATAGAGAAAACTTCAGGATGATACCCCGTGATGTCAGGAATTAATGGATGTAAATAAATGTAATAAAGTGATAAATGATGATTCTGAATCCATCACAAACGGGTATGATAAATGTTCGACTGGCTCCGTAGAAGCTCCTGAGTAAAATAACTTCAAGACATTAAGGAAACACTTCAAGTTTAAATGAAGGGAGGCTTAAAAACATATCATAACTTAGAGTTTACAAGTAAATTATTAAATTCAAAATCTAACATCAATTTGAAATGATAAATTTTGAAGCAATATTACATTTTTGTACGCTGCAGCGGATGCAAAATATATGGTAGTTTTGAATGGATATAAAATGGATTTTAAGTATAGTTCACATAAATATTCTTATGAATGATTAGAAAGGACCTCGAAGAGTTTTCTCCATATTTTCTGTTGATAAAAGTAGTACTTAGATAGTTTGTAGCCCCTTTGATACTTCAAAGACTAAAAGCCTCACTTGTCCTGACATCTTTACCTAAGGTTAATGAATTATCCTCTTCCACAACCAACCATAGTTTTATTGTACTTTGTATAAAATTCTATTGTTTCTACGAATATTTAAAGTTATATAACTCTAATGTTATCTGAAGTTAGCATGCAATTCAAAACTTTCATTTTCATTTACGGCACTTCACTGTTTTTCCAACCACATAACAATTGTAGGTTTATTATTCTCGTCTCTTTCATTTGCATTGTTGTCTCTTTCTTTTTTCAACCCATTCTTTAAAAGATCCACATATCGAATGTATAGAGAAATTCGCTTAACACGAAACTGAAGGGACTGAAATATTTTTTCATGTTAATAGAATTTCGCGTTAAAGGATATTGAAAAAAAAACAGCAACAAATATTTAGCCTAATAAAGTTTATTTGAGTTTATTTTACTTACACACATATGGATCTATGCAAATATTTAATAAAAATTAATAAAACAAAACATTTACAAGAGCTTAATGAAATGTAATGCAATATTTTCAAGTTTTTTGAAAAGCAAAACTTTATTGAATTTTTGTAAAATAATCTCATATTTTTCTTTTAATTGTTTTATTTTAGCATCATATTGTCAAAAAATTGTTCCATATCCTTCATTTTGTTATTAAGGGCAGTTTCTTAAATTTCTGAAATTCTCTAGGATTTTGTGACTTGCGTATCACACTTATTGTTTTTTTCCAATGCTTTTTCTGTTTGCACACTTACGAACAGTTATTCTTAGCTATTAACAGCTTTTCATCATTTGTATTTTCTATTTTAACCCTTTATCTACCGACGGTACTTTAAGTACCACTCACCTTAATATTGCGTAGAATAACCATTTTTGCGAATACTCTGACGATATTTTGCCGGAATATTCTTTTAAATCCTCTCTTCCAAGATATATGGCAGCATGGGTTCTATGATGAGTATTTTAGCTAGGAAGGCAAATAGTTTTATAGCAGAAATTGCGTTTTCAGCTTATATTTTGTTCGGATTGTGAAGATTGTCATTTTTGTTCCGAAAAAGTAGTTAATGTCAAAAGATAAGTGTCTTATTTTTTTGTATGTTTATGAAGACCTTAGAAAATGGTTTGATTATTTATTTTAAGTGAACTGTGCATATATTTAATTTTACAGTTGAATATCTTTAATTAATTAATTAGCTCTGATTAAATTTCCCAACGTTGAGTATTTTGTTAATGCCTTATCCCTAATTTTCAATGCAGTTAATAAAAAAAACATTGCATGAAAATAATGCTGTAAACCATAATGCGGTAGATAAAGGGTTAAATTAAAAATATTTGAATTAATAAAATTGAATCACATAGTTATTTTGTAATAATATTCCATTTTCATCAGTGTTAAAAATAACTCTTTTG
>BMAO01002625.1:0-19802 GCA_019973975.1 Trichonephila clavata
ACATGTAGCGCTTTTCAAAATTTCAATTAGATCAAAAGTTATTGCAATAAAAAGTTTTCACATTTTTTGGATATTTGGCAGGGGAGACGTCATGAACAGGGAAAAATTTCTAACTCCTATTCCAACCAAACTCATTTTCTTATGTAAAGACGCTGATCACGAATACATGTAGCTCTTTTAAAATTTCAATTAGATCAAAAGTTATTGCAATAAAAATTTCACATTTTTTGGATATTTGGCAGGGGAGACGTCATGAACAGGGAAAAATTTCTAACTCCTATTCCAACCAAACTCTATTTTCTGATGTAAAGTCCGACGCTGATCGCGAATACATGTAGCGCTTTTCAAAATTTCAATTAGATCAAAAGTTATTGCAATAAAAATTTTCACATTTTTTGGATATTTGGCAGGGGAGACGTCATGAACAGGGAAAAAATTTCTAACTCCTATTCCAACAAACTCATTTTCTGATGTAAAGTCCGACGCTGATCGCGAATACATGTAGCGCTTTTCAAAATTTCAATTAGATCAAAAGTTATTGCAATAAAAATTTTCACATTTTTTGGATATTTGGCAGGGGAGACGTCATGAACAGGGAAAAAATTTCTAACTCCTATTCCAACCAAACTCATTTCTGATGTAAAGTCCGACGCTGATCGCGAATACATGTAGCGCTTTTCAAAATTTCAATTAGATCAAAAGTTATTGCAATAAAAATTTTCACATTTTTTGGATATTTGGCAGGGGAGACGTCATGAACAGGGAAAAAATTTCTAACTCCTATTCCAACCAAACTCTAATTTCTGATGTAAAGTCCGACGCTGATCGAATACATGTAGCTCTTTTCAAAATTTCAATTAGATCAAAAGTTATTGCAATAAAAATTTTCACATTTTTTGGATATTTGGCAGGGGAGACGTCATGAACAGGGAAAAAATTTCTAACTCCTATTCCAACCAAACTCTATTTTCTGATGTAAAGTCCGACGCTGATCGCGAATACATGTAGCGCTTTTCAAAATTTCAATTAGATCAAAAGTTATTGCAATAAAAATTTTCACATTTTTGGATATTTGGCAGGGGAGACGTCATGAACAGGGAAAAAATTTCTAACTCCTATTCCAACCAAACTCTATTTTCTGATGTAAAGTCCGACGCTGATCGCGAATACATGTAGCGCTTTTCAAAATTTCAATTAGATCAAAAGTTATTGCAATAAAAATTTTCACATTTTTGGATATTTGGCAGGGGAGACGTCATGAACAGGGAAAAAATTTCTAACTCCTATTCCAACCAAACTCTATTTTCTGATGTAAAGTCCGACGCTGATCGCGAATACATGTAGCGCTTTTCAAAATTTCAATTAGATCAAAAGTTATTGCAATAAAAATTTTCACATTTTTTGGATATTTGGCAGGGGAGACGTCATGAACAGGGAAAAAATTTCTAACTCCTATTCCAACCAAACTCTATTTTCTGATGTAAAGTCCGACGCTGATCGCGAATACATGTAGCGCTTTTCAAAATTTCAATTAGATCAAAAGTTATTGCAATAAAAATTTTCACATTTTTTGGATATTTGGCAGGGGAGACGTCATGAACAGGGAAAAATTTCTAACTCCTATTCCAACCAAACTCTATTTTCTGATGTAAAGTCCGACGCTGATCGCGAATACATGTAGCGCTTTTCAAAATTTCAATTAGATCAAAAGTTATTGCAATAAAAATTTTCACATTTTTGGATATTTGGCAGGGGAGACGTCATGAACAGGGAAAAAATTTCTAACTCCTATTCCAACCAAACTCTATTTTCTGATGTAAAGTCCGACGCTGATCGCGAATACATGTAGCGCTTTTCAAAATTTCAATTAGATCAAAAGTTATTGCAATAAAAATTTTCACATTTTTTGGATATTTGGCAGGGGAGACGTCATGAACAGGGAAAAAATTTCTAACTCCTATTCCAACCAAACTCTATTTTCTGATGTAAAGTCCGACGCTGATCGCGAATACATGTAGCGCTTTTCAAAATTTCAATTAGATCAAAAGTTATTGCAATAAAAATTTTCACATTTTTTGGATATTTGGCAGGGGAGACGTCATGAACAGGGAAAAATTTCTAACTCCTATTCCAACCAAACTCTATTTTCTGATGTAAAGTCCGACGCTGATCGCGAATACATGTAGCGCTTTTCAAAATTTCAATTAGATCAAAAGTTATTGCAATAAAAATTTTCACATTTTTTGGATATTTGGCAGGGGAGACGTCATGAACAGGGAAAAAATTTCTAACTCCTATTCCAACCAAACTCTATTTTCTGATGTAAAGTCCGACGCTGATCGCGAATACATGTAGCGCTTTTCAAAATTTCAATTAGATCAAAAGTTATTGCAATAAAAATTTTCACATTTTTTGGATATTTGGCAGGGGAGACGTCATGAACAGGGAAAAAATTTCTAACTCCTATTCCAACCAAACTCTATTTTCTGATGTAAAGTCCGACGCTGATCGCGAATACATGTAGCGCTTTTCAAAATTTCAATTAGATCAAAAGTTATTGCAATAAAAATTTTCACATTTTTTGGATATTTGGCAGGGGAGACGTCATGAACAGGGAAAAAATTTCTAACTCCTATTCCAACCAAACTCTATTTTCTGATGTAAAGTCCGACGCTGATCGCGAATACATGTAGCGCTTTTCAAAATTTCAATTAGATCAAAAGTTATTGCAATAAAAATTTTCACATTTTTTGGATATTTGGCAGGGGAGACGTCATGAACAGGGAAAAAATTTCTAACTCCTATTCCAACCAAACTCTATTTTCTGATGTAAAGTCCGACGCTGATCGCGAATACATGTAGCGCTTTTCAAAATTTCAATTAGATCAAAAGTTATTGCAATAAAAATTTTCACATTTTTTGGATATTTGGCAGGGGAGACGTCATGAACAGGGAAAAAATTTCTAACTCCTATTCCAACCAAACTCTATTTTCTGATGTAAAGTCCGACGCTGATCGCGAATACATGTAGCGCTTTTCAAAATTTCAATTAGATCAAAAGTTATTGCAATAAAAATTTTCACATTTTTTGGATATTTGGCAGGGGAGACGTCATGAACAGGGAAAAAATTTCTAACTCCTATTCCAACCAAACTCTATTTTCTGATGTAAAGTCCGACGCTGATCGCGAATACATGTAGCGCTTTTCAAAATTTCAATTAGATCAAAAGTTATTGCAATAAAAATTTTCACATTTTTTGGATATTTGGCAGGGGAGACGTCATGAACAGGGAAAAAATTTCTAACTCCTATTCCAACCAAACTCTATTTTCTGATGTAAAGTCCGACGCTGATCGCGAATACATGTAGCGCTTTTCAAAATTTCAATTAGATCAAAAGTTATTGCAATAAAAATTTTCACATTTTTTGGATATTTGGCAGGGGAGACGTCATGAACAGGGAAAAAATTTCTAACTCCTATTCCAACCAAACTCTATTTTCTGATGTAAAGTCCGACGCTGATCGCGAATACATGTAGCGCTTTTCAAAATTTCAATTAGATCAAAAGTTATTGCAATAAAAATTTTCACATTTTTTGGATATTTGGCAGGGGAGACGTCATGAACAGGGAAAAAATTTCTAACTCCTATTCCAACCAAACTCTATTTTCTGATGTAAAGTCCGACGCTGATCGCGAATACATGTAGCGCTTTTCAAAATTTCAATTAGATCAAAAGTTATTGCAATAAAAATTTTCACATTTTTTGGATATTTGGCAGGGGAGACGTCATGAACAGGGAAAAAATTTCTAACTCCTATTCCAACCAAACTCTATTTTCTGATGTAAAGTCCGACGCTGATCGCGAATACATGTAGCGCTTTTCAAAATTTCAATTAGATCAAAAGTTATTGCAATAAAAATTTTCACATTTTTTGGATATTTGGCAGGGGAGACGTCATGAACAGGGAAAAAATTTCTAACTCCTATTCCAACCAAACTCTATTTTCTGATGTAAAGTCCGACGCTGATCGCGAATACATGTAGCGCTTTTCAAAATTTCAATTAGATCAAAAGTTATTGCAATAAAAATTTTCACATTTTTTGGATATTTGGCAGGGGAGACGTCATGAACAGGGAAAAAATTTCTAACTCCTATTCCAACCAAACTCTATTTTCTGATGTAAAGTCCGACGCTGATCGCGAATACATGTAGCGCTTTTCAAAATTTCAATTAGATCAAAAGTTATTGCAATAAAAATTTTCACATTTTTTGGATATTTGGCAGGGGAGACGTCATGAACAGGGAAAAAATTTCTAACTCCTATTCCAACCAAACTCTATTTTCTGATGTAAAGTCCGACGCTGATCGCGAATACATGTAGCGCTTTTCAAAATTTCAATTAGATCAAAAGTTATTGCAATAAAAATTTTCACATTTTTTGGATATTTGGCAGGGGAGACGTCATGAACAGGGAAAAAATTTCTAACTCCTATTCCAACCAAACTCTATTTTCTGATGTAAAGTCCGACGCTGATCGCGAATACATGTAGCGCTTTTCAAAATTTCAATTAGATCAAAAGTTATTGCAATAAAAATTTTCACATTTTTTGGATATTTGGCAGGGGAGACGTCATGAACAGGGAAAAAATTTCTAACTCCTATTCCAACCAAACTCTATTTTCTGATGTAAAGTCCGACGCTGATCGCGAATACATGTAGCGCTTTTCAAAATTTCAATTAGATCAAAAGTTATTGCAATAAAAATTTTCACATTTTTTGGATATTTGGCAGGGGAGACGTCATGAACAGGGAAAAAATTTCTAACTCCTATTCCAACCAAACTCTATTTTCTGATGTAAAGTCCGACGCTGATCGCGAATACATGTAGCGCTTTTCAAAATTTCAATTAGATCAAAAGTTATTGCAATAAAAATTTTCACATTTTTTGGATATTTGGCAGGGGAGACGTCATGAACAGGGAAAAAATTTCTAACTCCTATTCCAACCAAACTCTATTTTCTGATGTAAAGTCCGACGCTGATCGCGAATACATGTAGCGCTTTTCAAAATTTCAATTAGATCAAAAGTTATTGCAATAAAAATTTTCACATTTTTTGGATATTTGGCAGGGGAGACGTCATGAACAGGGAAAAAATTTCTAACTCCTATTCCAACCAAACTCATTTTCTGATGTAAAGTCCGACGCTGATCGTACTCTTTTCAAAATTTCAATTAGATCAAAAGTTATTGCAATAAAAATTTTCACATTTTTTGGATATTTGGCAGGGGAGACGTCATGAACAGGGAAAAAATTTCTAACTCCTATTCCAACCAAACTCTATTTTCTGATGTAAAGTCCGACGCTGATCGCGAATACATGTAGCGCTTTTCAAAATTTCAATTAGATCAAAAGTTATTGCAATAAAAATTTTCACATTTTTTGGATATTTGGCAGGGGAGACGTCATGAACAGGGAAAAAATTTCTAACTCCTATTCCAACCAAACTCTATTTTCTGATGTAAAGTCCGACGCTGATCGCGAATACATGTAGCGCTTTTCAAAATTTCAATTAGATCAAAAGTTATTGCAATAAAAATTTTCACATTTTTTGGATATTTGGCAGGGGAGACGTCATGAACAGGGAAAAAATTTCTAACTCCTATTCCAACCAAACTCTATTTTCTGATGTAAAGTCCGACGCTGATCGCGAATACATGTAGCGCTTTTCAAAATTTCAATTAGATCAAAAGTTATTGCAATAAAAATTTTCACATTTTTTGGATATTTGGCAGGGGAGACGTCATGAACAGGGAAAAAATTTCTAACTCCTATTCCAACCAAACTCTATTTTCTGATGTAAAGTCCGACGCTGATCGCGAATACATGTAGCGCTTTTCAAAATTTCAATTAGATCAAAAGTTATTGCAATAAAAATTTTCACATTTTTTGGATATTTGGCAGGGGAGACGTCATGAACAGGGAAAAAATTTCTAACTCCTATTCCAACCAAACTCTATTTTCTGATGTAAAGTCCGACGCTGATCGCGAATACATGTAGCGCTTTTCAAAATTTCAATTAGATCAAAAGTTATTGCAATAAAAATTTTCACATTTTTTGGATATTTGGCAGGGGAGACGTCATGAACAGGGAAAAAATTTCTAACTCCTATTCCAACCAAACTCTATTTTCTGATGTAAAGTCCGACGCTGATCGCGAATACATGTAGCGCTTTTCAAAATTTCAATTAGATCAAAAGTTATTGCAATAAAAATTTTCACATTTTTTGGATATTTGGCAGGGGAGACGTCATGAACAGGGAAAAAATTTCTAACTCCTATTCCAACCAAACTCTATTTTCTGATGTAAAGTCCGACGCTGATCGCGAATACATGTAGCGCTTTTCAAAATTTCAATTAGATCAAAAGTTATTGCAATAAAAATTTTCACATTTTTTGGATATTTGGCAGGGGAGACGTCATGAACAGGGAAAAAATTTCTAACTCCTATTCCAACCAAACTCTATTTTCTGATGTAAAGTCCGACGCTGATCGCGAATACATGTAGCGCTTTTCAAAATTTCAATTAGATCAAAAGTTATTGCAATAAAAATTTTCACATTTTTTGGATATTTGGCAGGGGAGACGTCATGAACAGGGAAAAAATTTCTAACTCCTATTCCAACCAAACTCTATTTTCTGATGTAAAGTCCGACGCTGATCGCGAATACATGTAGCGCTTTTCAAAATTTCAATTAGATCAAAAGTTATTGCAATAAAAATTTTCACATTTTTTGGATATTTGGCAGGGGAGACGTCATGAACAGGGAAAAAATTTCTAACTCCTATTCCAACCAAACTCTATTTTCTGATGTAAAGTCCGACGCTGATCGCGAATACATGTAGCGCTTTTCAAAATTTCAATTAGATCAAAAGTTATTGCAATAAAAATTTTCACATTTTTTGGATATTTGGCAGGGGAGACGTCATGAACAGGGAAAAAATTTCTAACTCCTATTCCAACCAAACTCTATTTTCTGATGTAAAGTCCGACGCTGATCGCGAATACATGTAGCGCTTTTCAAAATTTCAATTAGATCAAAAGTTATTGCAATAAAAATTTTCACATTTTTTGGATATTTGGCAGGGGAGACGTCATGAACAGGGAAAAAATTTCTAACTCCTATTCCAACCAAACTCTATTTTCTGATGTAAAGTCCGACGCTGATCGCGAATACATGTAGCGCTTTTCAAAATTTCAATTAGATCAAAAGTTATTGCAATAAAAATTTTCACATTTTTTGGATATTTGGCAGGGGAGACGTCATGAACAGGGAAAAAATTTCTAACTCCTATTCCAACCAAACTCTATTTTCTGATGTAAAGTCCGACGCTGATCGCGAATACATGTAGCGCTTTTCAAAATTTCAATTAGATCAAAAGTTATTGCAATAAAAATTTTCACATTTTTTGGATATTTGGCAGGGGAGACGTCATGAACAGGGAAAAAATTTCTAACTCCTATTCCAACCAAACTCTATTTTCTGATGTAAAGTCCGACGCTGATCGCGAATACATGTAGCGCTTTTCAAAATTTCAATTAGATCAAAAGTTATTGCAATAAAAATTTTCACATTTTTTGGATATTTGGCAGGGGAGACGTCATGAACAGGGAAAAAATTTCTAACTCCTATTCCAACCAAACTCTATTTTCTGATGTAAAGTCCGACGCTGATCGCGAATACATGTAGCGCTTTTCAAAATTTCAATTAGATCAAAAGTTATTGCAATAAAAATTTTCACATTTTTTGGATATTTGGCAGGGGAGACGTCATGAACAGGGAAAAAATTTCTAACTCCTATTCCAACCAAACTCTATTTTCTGATGTAAAGTCCGACGCTGATCGCGAATACATGTAGCGCTTTTCAAAATTTCAATTAGATCAAAAGTTATTGCAATAAAAATTTTCACATTTTTTGGATATTTGGCAGGGGAGACGTCATGAACAGGGAAAAAATTTCTAACTCCTATTCCAACCAAACTCTATTTTCTGATGTAAAGTCCGACGCTGATCGCGAATACATGTAGCGCTTTTCAAAATTTCAATTAGATCAAAAGTTATTGCAATAAAAATTTTCACATTTTTTGGATATTTGGCAGGGGAGACGTCATGAACAGGGAAAAAATTTCTAACTCCTATTCCAACCAAACTCTATTTTCTGATGTAAAGTCCGACGCTGATCGCGAATACATGTAGCGCTTTTCAAAATTTCAATTAGATCAAAAGTTATTGCAATAAAAATTTTCACATTTTTTGGATATTTGGCAGGGGAGACGTCATGAACAGGGAAAAAATTTCTAACTCCTATTCCAACCAAACTCTATTTTCTGATGTAAAGTCCGACGCTGATCGCGAATACATGTAGCGCTTTTCAAAATTTCAATTAGATCAAAAGTTATTGCAATAAAAATTTTCACATTTTTTGGATATTTGGCAGGGGAGACGTCATGAACAGGGAAAAAATTTCTAACTCCTATTCCAACCAAACTCTATTTTCTGATGTAAAGTCCGACGCTGATCGCGAATACATGTAGCGCTTTTCAAAATTTCAATTAGATCAAAAGTTATTGCAATAAAAATTTTCACATTTTTTGGATATTTGGCAGGGGAGACGTCATGAACAGGGAAAAAATTTCTAACTCCTATTCCAACCAAACTCTATTTTCTGATGTAAAGTCCGACGCTGATCGCGAATACATGTAGCGCTTTTCAAAATTTCAATTAGATCAAAAGTTATTGCAATAAAAATTTTCACATTTTTTGGATATTTGGCAGGGGAGACGTCATGAACAGGGAAAAAATTTCTAACTCCTATTCCAACCAAACTCTATTTTCTGATGTAAAGTCCGACGCTGATCGCGAATACATGTAGCGCTTTTCAAAATTTCAATTAGATCAAAAGTTATTGCAATAAAAATTTTCACATTTTTTGGATATTTGGCAGGGGAGACGTCATGAACAGGGAAAAAATTTCTAACTCCTATTCCAACCAAACTCTATTTTCTGATGTAAAGTCCGACGCTGATCGCGAATACATGTAGCGCTTTTCAAAATTTCAATTAGATCAAAAGTTATTGCAATAAAAATTTTCACATTTTTTGGATATTTGGCAGGGGAGACGTCATGAACAGGGAAAAAATTTCTAACTCCTATTCCAACCAAACTCTATTTTCTGATGTAAAGTCCGACGCTGATCGCGAATACATGTAGCGCTTTTCAAAATTTCAATTAGATCAAAAGTTATTGCAATAAAAATTTTCACATTTTTTGGATATTTGGCAGGGGAGACGTCATGAACAGGGAAAAAATTTCTAACTCCTATTCCAACCAAACTCTATTTTCTGATGTAAAGTCCGACGCTGATCGCGAATACATGTAGCGCTTTTCAAAATTTCAATTAGATCAAAAGTTATTGCAATAAAAATTTTCACATTTTTTGGATATTTGGCAGGGGAGACGTCATGAACAGGGAAAAAATTTCTAACTCCTATTCCAACCAAACTCTATTTTCTGATGTAAAGTCCGACGCTGATCGCGAATACATGTAGCGCTTTTCAAAATTTCAATTAGATCAAAAGTTATTGCAATAAAAATTTTCACATTTTTTGGATATTTGGCAGGGGAGACGTCATGAACAGGGAAAAAATTTCTAACTCCTATTCCAACCAAACTCTATTTTCTGATGTAAAGTCCGACGCTGATCGCGAATACATGTAGCGCTTTTCAAAATTTCAATTAGATCAAAAGTTATTGCAATAAAAATTTTCACATTTTTTGGATATTTGGCAGGGGAGACGTCATGAACAGGGAAAAAATTTCTAACTCCTATTCCAACCAAACTCTATTTTCTGATGTAAAGTCCGACGCTGATCGCGAATACATGTAGCGCTTTTCAAAATTTCAATTAGATCAAAAGTTATTGCAATAAAAATTTTCACATTTTTTGGATATTTGGCAGGGGAGACGTCATGAACAGGGAAAAAATTTCTAACTCCTATTCCAACCAAACTCTATTTTCTGATGTAAAGTCCGACGCTGATCGCGAATACATGTAGCGCTTTTCAAAATTTCAATTAGATCAAAAGTTATTGCAATAAAAATTTTCACATTTTTTGGATATTTGGCAGGGGAGACGTCATGAACAGGGAAAAAATTTCTAACTCCTATTCCAACCAAACTCTATTTTCTGATGTAAAGTCCGACGCTGATCGCGAATACATGTAGCGCTTTTCAAAATTTCAATTAGATCAAAAGTTATTGCAATAAAAATTTTCACATTTTTTGGATATTTGGCAGGGGAGACGTCATGAACAGGGAAAAAATTTCTAACTCCTATTCCAACCAAACTCTATTTTCTGATGTAAAGTCCGACGCTGATCGCGAATACATGTAGCGCTTTTCAAAATTTCAATTAGATCAAAAGTTATTGCAATAAAAATTTTCACATTTTTTGGATATTTGGCAGGGGAGACGTCATGAACAGGGAAAAAATTTCTAACTCCTATTCCAACCAAACTCTATTTTCTGATGTAAAGTCCGACGCTGATCGCGAATACATGTAGCGCTTTTCAAAATTTCAATTAGATCAAAAGTTATTGCAATAAAAATTTTCACATTTTTTGGATATTTGGCAGGGGAGACGTCATGAACAGGGAAAAAATTTCTAACTCCTATTCCAACCAAACTCTATTTTCTGATGTAAAGTCCGACGCTGATCGCGAATACATGTAGCGCTTTTCAAAATTTCAATTAGATCAAAAGTTATTGCAATAAAAATTTTCACATTTTTTGGATATTTGGCAGGGGAGACGTCATGAACAGGGAAAAAATTTCTAACTCCTATTCCAACCAAACTCTATTTTCTGATGTAAAGTCCGACGCTGATCGCGAATACATGTAGCGCTTTTCAAAATTTCAATTAGATCAAAAGTTATTGCAATAAAAATTTTCACATTTTTTGGATATTTGGCAGGGGAGACGTCATGAA
Organism: Trichonephila clavata; assembly: GCA_019973975.1. Taxonomy (NCBI): domain Eukaryota; kingdom Metazoa; phylum Arthropoda; class Arachnida; order Araneae; family Nephilidae; genus Trichonephila; species Trichonephila clavata. The sequence goes on from BMAO01002625.1 coordinate 11,050, forward strand.
CAGGGAAAAAATTTCTAACTCCTATTCCAACCAAACTCTATTTTCTGATGTAAAGTCCGACGCTGATCGCGAATACATGTAGCGCTTTTCAAAATTTCAATTAGATCAAAAGTTATTGCAATAAAAATTTTCACATTTTTTGGATATTTGGCAGGGGAGACGTCATGAACAGGGAAAAAATTTCTAACTCCTATTCCAACCAAACTCTATTTTCTGATGTAAAGTCCGACGCTGATCGCGAATACATGTAGCGCTTTTCAAAATTTCAATTAGATCAAAAGTTATTGCAATAAAAATTTTCACATTTTTTGGATATTTGGCAGGGGAGACGTCATGAACAGGGAAAAAATTTCTAACTCCTATTCCAACCAAACTCTATTTTCTGATGTAAAGTCCGACGCTGATCGCGAATACATGTAGCGCTTTTCAAAATTTCAATTAGATCAAAAGTTATTGCAATAAAAATTTTCACATTTTTTGGATATTTGGCAGGGGAGACGTCATGAACAGGGAAAAAATTTCTAACTCCTATTCCAACCAAACTCTATTTTCTGATGTAAAGTCCGACGCTGATCGCGAATACATGTAGCGCTTTTCAAAATTTCAATTAGATCAAAAGTTATTGCAATAAAAATTTTCACATTTTTTGGATATTTGGCAGGGGAGACGTCATGAACAGGGAAAAAATTTCTAACTCCTATTCCAACCAAACTCTATTTTCTGATGTAAAGTCCGACGCTGATCGCGAATACATGTAGCGCTTTTCAAAATTTCAATTAGATCAAAAGTTATTGCAATAAAAATTTTCACATTTTTTGGATATTTGGCAGGGGAGACGTCATGAACAGGGAAAAAATTTCTAACTCCTATTCCAACCAAACTCTATTTTCTGATGTAAAGTCCGACGCTGATCGCGAATACATGTAGCGCTTTTCAAAATTTCAATTAGATCAAAAGTTATTGCAATAAAAATTTTCACATTTTTTGGATATTTGGCAGGGGAGACGTCATGAACAGGGAAAAAATTTCTAACTCCTATTCCAACCAAACTCTATTTTCTGATGTAAAGTCCGACGCTGATCGCGAATACATGTAGCGCTTTTCAAAATTTCAATTAGATCAAAAGTTATTGCAATAAAAATTTTCACATTTTTTGGATATTTGGCAGGGGAGACGTCATGAACAGGGAAAAAATTTCTAACTCCTATTCCAACCAAACTCTATTTTCTGATGTAAAGTCCGACGCTGATCGCGAATACATGTAGCGCTTTTCAAAATTTCAATTAGATCAAAAGTTATTGCAATAAAAATTTTCACATTTTTTGGATATTTGGCAGGGGAGACGTCATGAACAGGGAAAAAATTTCTAACTCCTATTCCAACCAAACTCTATTTTCTGATGTAAAGTCCGACGCTGATCGCGAATACATGTAGCGCTTTTCAAAATTTCAATTAGATCAAAAGTTATTGCAATAAAAATTTTCACATTTTTTGGATATTTGGCAGGGGAGACGTCATGAACAGGGAAAAAATTTCTAACTCCTATTCCAACCAAACTCTATTTTCTGATGTAAAGTCCGACGCTGATCGCGAATACATGTAGCGCTTTTCAAAATTTCAATTAGATCAAAAGTTATTGCAATAAAAATTTTCACATTTTTTGGATATTTGGCAGGGGAGACGTCATGAACAGGGAAAAAATTTCTAACTCCTATTCCAACCAAACTCTATTTTCTGATGTAAAGTCCGACGCTGATCGCGAATACATGTAGCGCTTTTCAAAATTTCAATTAGATCAAAAGTTATTGCAATAAAAATTTTCACATTTTTTGGATATTTGGCAGGGGAGACGTCATGAACAGGGAAAAAATTTCTAACTCCTATTCCAACCAAACTCTATTTTCTGATGTAAAGTCCGACGCTGATCGCGAATACATGTAGCGCTTTTCAAAATTTCAATTAGATCAAAAGTTATTGCAATAAAAATTTTCACATTTTTTGGATATTTGGCAGGGGAGACGTCATGAACAGGGAAAAAATTTCTAACTCCTATTCCAACCAAACTCTATTTTCTGATGTAAAGTCCGACGCTGATCGCGAATACATGTAGCGCTTTTCAAAATTTCAATTAGATCAAAAGTTATTGCAATAAAAATTTTCACATTTTTTGGATATTTGGCAGGGGAGACGTCATGAACAGGGAAAAAATTTCTAACTCCTATTCCAACCAAACTCTATTTTCTGATGTAAAGTCCGACGCTGATCGCGAATACATGTAGCGCTTTTCAAAATTTCAATTAGATCAAAAGTTATTGCAATAAAAATTTTCACATTTTTTGGATATTTGGCAGGGGAGACGTCATGAACAGGGAAAAAATTTCTAACTCCTATTCCAACCAAACTCTATTTTCTGATGTAAAGTCCGACGCTGATCGCGAATACATGTAGCGCTTTTCAAAATTTCAATTAGATCAAAAGTTATTGCAATAAAAATTTTCACATTTTTTGGATATTTGGCAGGGGAGACGTCATGAACAGGGAAAAAATTTCTAACTCCTATTCCAACCAAACTCTATTTTCTGATGTAAAGTCCGACGCTGATCGCGAATACATGTAGCGCTTTTCAAAATTTCAATTAGATCAAAAGTTATTGCAATAAAAATTTTCACATTTTTTGGATATTTGGCAGGGGAGACGTCATGAACAGGGAAAAAATTTCTAACTCCTATTCCAACCAAACTCTATTTTCTGATGTAAAGTCCGACGCTGATCGCGAATACATGTAGCGCTTTTCAAAATTTCAATTAGATCAAAAGTTATTGCAATAAAAATTTTCACATTTTTTGGATATTTGGCAGGGGAGACGTCATGAACAGGGAAAAAATTTCTAACTCCTATTCCAACCAAACTCTATTTTCTGATGTAAAGTCCGACGCTGATCGCGAATACATGTAGCGCTTTTCAAAATTTCAATTAGATCAAAAGTTATTGCAATAAAAATTTTCACATTTTTTGGATATTTGGCAGGGGAGACGTCATGAACAGGGAAAAAATTTCTAACTCCTATTCCAACCAAACTCTATTTTCTGATGTAAAGTCCGACGCTGATCGCGAATACATGTAGCGCTTTTCAAAATTTCAATTAGATCAAAAGTTATTGCAATAAAAATTTTCACATTTTTTGGATATTTGGCAGGGGAGACGTCATGAACAGGGAAAAAATTTCTAACTCCTATTCCAACCAAACTCTATTTTCTGATGTAAAGTCCGACGCTGATCGCGAATACATGTAGCGCTTTTCAAAATTTCAATTAGATCAAAAGTTATTGCAATAAAAATTTTCACATTTTTTGGATATTTGGCAGGGGAGACGTCATGAACAGGGAAAAAATTTCTAACTCCTATTCCAACCAAACTCTATTTTCTGATGTAAAGTCCGACGCTGATCGCGAATACATGTAGCGCTTTTCAAAATTTCAATTAGATCAAAAGTTATTGCAATAAAAATTTTCACATTTTTTGGATATTTGGCAGGGGAGACGTCATGAACAGGGAAAAAATTTCTAACTCCTATTCCAACCAAACTCTATTTTCTGATGTAAAGTCCGACGCTGATCGCGAATACATGTAGCGCTTTTCAAAATTTCAATTAGATCAAAAGTTATTGCAATAAAAATTTTCACATTTTTTGGATATTTGGCAGGGGAGACGTCATGAACAGGGAAAAAATTTCTAACTCCTATTCCAACCAAACTCTATTTTCTGATGTAAAGTCCGACGCTGATCGCGAATACATGTAGCGCTTTTCAAAATTTCAATTAGATCAAAAGTTATTGCAATAAAAATTTTCACATTTTTTGGATATTTGGCAGGGGAGACGTCATGAACAGGGAAAAAATTTCTAACTCCTATTCCAACCAAACTCTATTTTCTGATGTAAAGTCCGACGCTGATCGCGAATACATGTAGCGCTTTTCAAAATTTCAATTAGATCAAAAGTTATTGCAATAAAAATTTTCACATTTTTTGGATATTTGGCAGGGGAGACGTCATGAACAGGGAAAAAATTTCTAACTCCTATTCCAACCAAACTCTATTTTCTGATGTAAAGTCCGACGCTGATCGCGAATACATGTAGCGCTTTTCAAAATTTCAATTAGATCAAAAGTTATTGCAATAAAAATTTTCACATTTTTTGGATATTTGGCAGGGGAGACGTCATGAACAGGGAAAAAATTTCTAACTCCTATTCCAACCAAACTCTATTTTCTGATGTAAAGTCCGACGCTGATCGCGAATACATGTAGCGCTTTTCAAAATTTCAATTAGATCAAAAGTTATTGCAATAAAAATTTTCACATTTTTTGGATATTTGGCAGGGGAGACGTCATGAACAGGGAAAAAATTTCTAACTCCTATTCCAACCAAACTCTATTTTCTGATGTAAAGTCCGACGCTGATCGCGAATACATGTAGCGCTTTTCAAAATTTCAATTAGATCAAAAGTTATTGCAATAAAAATTTTCACATTTTTTGGATATTTGGCAGGGGAGACGTCATGAACAGGGAAAAAATTTCTAACTCCTATTCCAACCAAACTCTATTTTCTGATGTAAAGTCCGACGCTGATCGCGAATACATGTAGCGCTTTTCAAAATTTCAATTAGATCAAAAGTTATTGCAATAAAAATTTTCACATTTTTTGGATATTTGGCAGGGGAGACGTCATGAACAGGGAAAAAATTTCTAACTCCTATTCCAACCAAACTCTATTTTCTGATGTAAAGTCCGACGCTGATCGCGAATACATGTAGCGCTTTTCAAAATTTCAATTAGATCAAAAGTTATTGCAATAAAAATTTTCACATTTTTTGGATATTTGGCAGGGGAGACGTCATGAACAGGGAAAAAATTTCTAACTCCTATTCCAACCAAACTCTATTTTCTGATGTAAAGTCCGACGCTGATCGCGAATACATGTAGCGCTTTTCAAAATTTCAATTAGATCAAAAGTTATTGCAATAAAAATTTTCACATTTTTTGGATATTTGGCAGGGGAGACGTCATGAACAGGGAAAAAATTTCTAACTCCTATTCCAACCAAACTCATTTTCTGATGTAAAGTCCGACGCTGATCGCGAATACATGTAGCGCTTTTCAAAATTTCAATTAGATCAAAAGTTATTGCAATAAAAATTTTCACATTTTTTGGATATTTGGCAGGGGAGACGTCATGAACAGGGAAAAAATTTCTAACTCCTATTCCAACCAAACTCTATTTTCTGATGTAAAGTCCGACGCTGATCGCGAATACATGTAGCGCTTTTCAAAATTTCAATTAGATCAAAAGTTATTGCAATAAAAATTTTCACATTTTTTGGATATTTGGCAGGGAGACGTCATGAACAGGGAAAAATTTCTAACTCCTATTCCAACCAAACTCTATTTTCTGATGTAAATCCGACGCTGATCGCGAATACATGTAGCGCTTTTCAAAATTTCAATTAGATCAAAAGTTATTGCAATAAAAATTTTCACATTTTTGGATATTTGGCAGGGGAGACGTCATGAACGAAAAATTTCTAACTCCTATTCCAACCAAACTCTATTTTCTGATGTAAATCCGACGCTGATCGCGAATACATGTAGCGCTTTTCAAAATTTCAATTAGATCAAAAGTTATTGCAATAAAAATTTTCACATTTTTGGATATTTGGCAGGGGAGACGTCATGAACAGGGAAAAAATTTCTAACTCCTATTCCAACCAAACTCAATTTTCTGATGTAAAGTCCGACGCTGATCGCGAATACATGTAGCGCTTTTCAAAATTTCAATTAGATCAAAAGTTATTGCAATAAAAATTTTCACATTTTTGGATATTTGGCAGGGGAGACGTCATGAACAGGGAAAAAATTTCTAACTCCTATTCCAACCAAACTCTATTTTCTATGTAAAGTCCGACGCTGATCGCGAATACATGTAGCTTTTCAAAATTTCAATTAGATCAAAAGTTATTGCAATAAAAATTTTCACATTTTTGGATATTTGGCAGGGAGACGTCATGAACAGGGAAAAAATTTCTAACTCCTATTCCAACCAAACTCTATTTTCTGATGTAAATCCGACGCTGATCGCGAATACATGTAGCGCTTTTCAAAATTTCAATTAGATCAAAAGTTATTGCAATAAAAATTTTCACATTTTTTGGATATTTGGCAGGGGAGACGTCATGAACAGGGAAAAATTTCTAACTCCTATTCCAACCAAACTCTATTTTCTGATGTAAAGTCCGACGCTGATCGCGAATACATGTAGCGCTTTTCAAAATTTCAATTAGATCAAAAGTTATTGCAATAAAAATTTCACATTTTTGGATATTTGGCAGGGGAGACGTCATGAACAGGGAAAAAATTTCTAACTCCTATTCCAACCAAACTCTATTTTCTGATGTAAATCCGACGCTGATCGCGAATACATGTAGCGCTTTTCAAAATTTCAATTAGATCAAAAGTTATTGCAATAAAAATTTTCACATTTTTGGATATTTGGCAGGGAGACGTCATGAACAGGGAAAAATTTCTAACTCCTATTCCAACCAAACTCTATTTTCTGATGTAAATCCGACGCTGATCGCGAATACATGTAGCGCTTTTCAAAATTTCAATTAGATCAAAAGTTATTGCAATAAAAATTTCACATTTTTGGATATTTGGCAGGGGAGACGTCATGAACAGGGAAAAAATTTCTAACTCCTATTCCAACCAAACTCTATTTTCTGATGTAAATCCGACGCTGATCGCGAATACATGTAGCGCTTTTCAAAATTTCAATTAGATCAAAAGTTATTGCAATAAAAATTTTCACATTTTTGGATATTTGGCAGGGGAGACGTCATGAACAGGGAAAAAATTTCTAACTCCTATTCCAACCAAACTCTTTTCTGATGTAAAGTCCGACGCTGATCGCGAATACATGTAGCGCTTTTCAAAATTTCAATTAGATCAAAAGTTATTGCAATAAAAATTTTCACATTTTTGGATATTTGGCAGGGGAGACGTCATGAACAGGGAAAAAATTTCTAACTCCTATTCCAACCAAACTCTATTTTCTGATGTAAAGTCCGACGCTGATCGCGAATACATGTAGCGCTTTTCAAAATTTCAATTAGATCAAAAGTTATTGCAATAAAAATTTTCACAATTTTTGGATATTTGGCAGGGGAGACGTCATGAACAGGGAAAAAATTTCTAACTCCTATTCCAACCAAACTCTATTTTCTGATGTAAATCCGACGCTGATCGCGAATACATGTAGCGCTTTTCAAAATTTCAATTAGATCAAAAGTTATTGCAAAAAAATTTTCACATTTTTTGGATATTTGGCAGGGGAGACGTCATGAACAGGGAAAAAATTTCTAACTCCTATTCCAACCAAACTCTATTTTCTGATGTAAAGTCCGACGCTGATCGCGAATACATGTAGCGCTTTTCAAAATTTCAATTAGATCAAAAGTTATTGCAATAAAAATTTTCACATTTTTGGATATTTGGCAGGGGAGACGTCATGAACAGGGAAAAATTTCTAACTCCTATTCCAACCAAACTCTATTTTCTGATGTAAAATCCGACGCTGATCGCGAATACATGTAGCGCTTTTCAAAATTTCAATTAGATCAAAAGTTATTGCAATAAAAATTTTCACATTTTTTGGATATTTGGCAGGGGAGACGTCATGAACAGGGAAAAAGTTCTAACTCCTATTCCAACCAAACTCAATTTTCTATGTAAAGTCCGACGCTGATCGCGAATACATGTAGCGCTTTTCAAAATTTCAATTAGATCAAAAGTTATTGCAATAAAAATTTTCACATTTTTGGATATTTGGCAGGGGAGACGTCATGAACGAAAAAATTTCTAACTCCTATTCCAACCAAACTCTATTTTCTGATGTAAATCCGACGCTGATCGCGAATACATGTAGCGCTTTTCAAAATTTCAATTAGATCAAAAGTTATTGCAATAAAAATTTTCACATTTTTGGATATTTGGCAGGGAGACGTCATGAACAGGGAAAAAATTTCTAACTCCTATTCCAACCAAACTCAATTTTCTGATGTAAAGTCCGACGCTGATCGCGAATACATGTAGCGCTTTTCAAAATTTCAATTAGATCAAAAGTTATTGCAATAAAAATTTTCACATTTTTGGATATTTGGCAGGGGAGACGTCATGAACAGGGAAAAAATTTCTAACTCCTATTCCAACCAAACTCAATTTTCTATGTAAAGTCCGACGCTGATCGCGAATACATGTAGCGCTTTTCAAAATTTCAATTAGATCAAAAGTTATTGCAATAAAAATTTTCACATTTTTGGATATTTGGCAGGGAGACGTCATGAACAGGGAAAAAATTTCTAACTCCTATTCCAACCAAACTCTATTTTCTGATGTAAAGTCCGACGCTGATCGCGAATACATGTAGCGCTTTTCAAAATTTCAATTAGATCAAAAGTTATTGCAATAAAAATTTCACATTTTTTGGATATTTGGCAGGGAGACGTCATGAACAGGGAAAAAATTTCTAACTCCTATTCCAACCAAACTCTATTTTCTGATGTAAAATCCGACGCTGATCGCGAATACATGTAGCGCTTTTCAAAATTTCAATTAGATCAAAAGTTATTGCAATAAAAATTTTCACATTTTTGGATATTTGGCAGGGAGACGTCATGAACAGGGAAAAATTTCTAACT